>JAKELG010000249.1:0-54153 GCA_021527035.1 Lactarius vividus | reverse complement strand
GAAGGACTTCTGGGTTTGACTATTAACCAGGCCTTCACACCCCTTAAAGAGACCCAGGTATTAACCGAGTATCTCCCAACCATTAAGGTGGCCTATAGCCGCAAGGGTCTTCCCCTGTTGGCCTAACAAATCCGGACGAAAACCGGGGAGGAGAAAATAAGTAGTGAGGAAATGCGCACAGGGGAACTTAAGGATGCATCTGCTGACTTAACAGCTCCCTAGCACCTTTCGCGAGAACCTTCATAAGAAGGCTAGCCAGTATTGGCACGACATTTAAATAATGCCGGTGGACAAGAAAGGAATGTGTCGAAGGAAGAGGATAGAGGATGCTCACTGAGTGGGAGATAGTGCAACAAGTGTGTGGATGCAGAGAGAGCAAGTGACACGAGGTAGATCTGGAACACAGCTGTTAGTATGAGCGTCCAGGGCCCATAACCTGTTGAGCTGGCAGCACTAACAGCGAGATATAGCAAGAACGGCTAAGAGACAAAAGTAACTTCAGAGGTAGAAGTAACTCTATTAGCGGCACTACACACCTAAGAGACAAAAGTACTATAGTAGCGTCAGTAAGGTAGTGAGGCTTAGAGTACAAGAGGGCACTTACACTTCAGAGGTAGAAGTAACTCTGAAGTGTGAAGGCGAAAACAGCAGTCCTTATATACAGGACGCTTAGCTAAGAATGGTCTGTGCGCACTGGTGACTCAAACAAAATACACCTGGTCTGTGCGCCAGAGGGAGAAATGCCATTGGAGGGCAGAGAACAATAAGACCGCCTAATGCGGATGTGATCGGTATCTTAACAATAAGAACAAGGAGAACCTAATAAGGAACTACCAAATAAAGATAAACAATAACCGGTCCGTACGAGTCCGGAAGTCCATATTCTAACCATAAGGGTCAGATACCGTATAAGGAAGGGAATGACTCAATCATATCCCACGAGACATCACACTTCAATTGGTGACGTCTCAACAATCCCCACTGTAACATTACCACAGGAATGTTATGCACAACATGTGCTTCACTAAGTCACTCAGGCTGAGGTAACAGGAATTTGTAACAGTTGGTTAGGACTGAGTCAGGTGATGCACAAGTGTCACATGGTCTCCTTGGACATGCAGACAGTAGCAGGGAAGTCAGGGGTTCAAGTGCAAAGGTGAACCAAAGTTGTGCTCAAGCAAAAAGGGTGAGCAAAGTAATTCATGAGATGACAATGATGTGTGGTATTACACAAGGAGTCAAGTCTACCATACAAGCTAGGTGTGATGTTACCACAGGAACATTATGCACAATGTGTGCTTCACTAAGTCACTCAGGCCAAGGTAATGGGGATGTGTAACAGTTGGTTAAGACTGAGTCAGGTGGTGCACAAGTGTTACACAGTCTCCTCAGACATGCAGACAATAGCAGGGGAGTCAGGGGCTCAAGCACAAAGGTGAACCAAAGTTGTGCTCAAGCAAAAAGGCAAGCAAAGTCACTTGTGAGAAGATGACAATGTGTGGTATTACACAAGAAGTCAAGTCTACTGTACATGCTAGGTAGCATGCAACTTATATACTAGTACAGGGTGTTTGGTTGTAACAAACATATGGTGTGATATCTGGGTTCTGAGTCAAAAGGGAACAAAGGTATAGTCATAAAAGGGGAAGTGGAGTTACACAGAGTCATGTGTGCATCAGATGAACACGAAACATAAGGAAGTTATGGCTGATCTGAAAGAGGGCATAAAGAAGATACATGTGCAAAAGAGATCATAAGAAATGGTTAGGCGTGTGATGAGTTATGGGAGTTTCAAGGTGGGATAGGGATTTGTGAAGTAAGGAAAGAAGACACCACAGGAACCAATTACAGTTCCTGATCAAGTGGAAGGGATACTCCGATGCACACAACAGCTGGGAACCAGAGAAGAACCTCAATGCCCCAAAACTTATTCAAGAACACTTTGAGTGCAACCCCAAAAGTGAGGGAGCAAAGAAATGGTTAAAACAAAAAGAAGTAGTTGTACAGACAGTCACCACATTTCCTATTCATCTAAACACAATGCCCTCTTGCTCCTCCTCTGTAGAATGCCTCATTGCTCATGCCATGGAAAGAGGCTCCTTTAATGAGACCCCATCCATTTCCTCCTCCTTAGACCACTCCTCCCAGCACATGCCCCCCTTGTCCCCTACTATCCACTACCCCCAGCCCATTGACCCCACCATACCAAGTGTCATAGAAACAGAAGAAGGAGTGGTCCTTCATGTTCCCCCTCTGAGACTCACTGCCCCTCCTACCCCAGAAATCCAGCATGCCAACACCTCTCCCCCATGATGAACAGCATAGGTGGAGACGCATACTCACAGTGAATCAAGAAGTACTGTGGTGAGATATGTGAGGCACAAGGAAGCAGAGATCTTGCAAGGTAAGCTTAGAGATGTCTGATAGCACAGAGTGAGAACTGGGTGGTATTACAAGAGTAGGAAACATACCTGATAGCACAGAGTGAGAACTGGGGCTATCAGGGCGTACATGGTACACTATTTATACAGTCTAGAGACAATGACACACTTGTACAATAAGGGTGTTATACAATAGACAGAATACAATAAGACCCGGAACAATGAGTGGGTCAGAACAAAGGGAAGTACTTAGACAATAAGTACAATAGAGAATCCAGAACAAGGATGATATCATAGTGACATCACAATAAAGATATGACAAAAGGATAGTCCAAAAGCGTAGTACAATAACAAGTCTGGAGGAGTCCATATGATGTCATTGTACAGTGATGTCATAGATAATGGTAAAGTCCAAGATTGTGATGATCATACATCTAATCTACATAAATCCTGTATATCTAATCTACAGCAGTCCATATCTGATATGTCCATAGAGCCGCTAAGTGTGCACAGGTCACTTATCAACATCTCCCTGTGATCAGCAATCTGGGACTAGCACAAGCCCATGTCAACGTTGTGTTGGTGGAGCAGGGTGCAAGCAAGTGACTTGGTGAAGCCATCTGCAACCATTTCCAGTGTAGGGGTTCTGATTAGAGCGATGGTGCCCTTTTCAATGTACTCCCTAATGACATGGTGCTGTATCACAATGTGCTTGGATCACCTCCCAGTGACAGGGTTCAAGGCCAAATCAATGGCACCCTTGTTGTCACCATGTAATGGGATGGGGTCATTGACCTCATACCCGAGTTCCTTAAGGAAGCTCTGATACCAAGCGGCTTGATTGGCCATGTCGGTCATGGCCATGTATTCCGCCTCTGTAGTGTTTTGGGCCACTGTCTTTTGCTTGCACAAAGACCAGCTTATTGCACCATTGGCTAAAAGGAACACATAACCCGAAGTGGAGTGTCTGTCATCAACCTGGTCACCCAGGGAAGAGTCACTATAGCTGTGAAGGCCATCTCCACTGGCGCCATCATAGACAATGCGCATGTCCACAGTTCCTGCTAAGTAGGACAGAACATACTGCGCTAGTCGTAGATGTTGGGGGGAAGGATTTGCTGCATACTGCACCAGATGTGATACAGCAAAGGCAATGTCAGGTCTAGTGCCAATCTGAACATACAGTAGACTACCAATTAGTGACTGGTAGTGTGTAATGTCAGAGGCAGTGGCCTGGCCAGTATATTTAATAAGGTGCTCTTCAGCACCAGCAGGTAGGGGTGTGTTGTGTGGAGTGGCGTCAGTCATGCCAAAACGTTCAAGGACATCCTTGATGTAGCCAGACTGGTCTATTTTGATGCGTCTGAGGGAGCAGTTGCACACAATACGCATACCAAGATATGATTCTATCTCCCTGAGATCTGTCATCTCATAGTGTTCAGAGAGGTCTGACTTCAAACACTTGATTGTAATGTCTACCACGGATGTTGGCCTGACTTAGGCGTTCGAGTGACGTGGGTTCCCTCTGGGGTAGTAGCAATGATTGGCGGAGTCTTCTGGGAAGACTGCGGGATGTCTGCAGAAGGTACCAGTAGAGTTGCGATACGTGTAAAGGGGAAAACCTAACGGGACGTTGGGTGGTGGAGCTCTAATGCTGTGAACGTATCTCCAATGAGGGTTGTCAAGGACGTAATAGCACTTGAAGGGGCGAGCAGTGCGAGAGTTGAGGTACTCGAAGACGAGGTGACACATGGTGTTCGGAGGGTAAGTCACGGTCAGGCTGTCTACCATCCACAAGAAGTTGGAATGGAGATCGAGGTCACGGGGATCCCTTGCTATGGGATATGCCGGAGCGAGTTCACGAAGGGACACTTGGCTCTTGTATAGAAGGTGAATGGATGAGAGTGGTATTCGAAGAAGACCAAGATAGGGATCCTGGTCTGTACTACTACGAGCTTAAATACACCCTAAGGGAGTCAGTTCTAACTCCACTTGAACATGTAAGTAGCCAATGGCGTAAGTAGTGTAAATCCTAGTACAGTGGTCCTAGGAATCAGTCATCCATATTGTAATGTTGTACATGTACAACAATAGGAGACACCAGTCAGCATAGTAATCCTCATCATGTACAACAATAGAGGTCGTCAGTCAGCCAAACACGAGGCGGTTAGATCTGAAGTCCATGACACATTACTACTGACACGCCGGGTCATCACAAGCACGTCAGAGTCCACAACCAGGCCGGGCAGTCTGAGAACGAAACATAACATCACCCCCTTTTCAGGTTCAAGCCCCAGCTTGACCACGCATGACCGCAAGGGGGTTTGTGCCAAGGGACCGCATGTGTCAGATCACCTCTATCTCCTTGGCATCTTCCTCCGCCCGAGGGCTGCAATGAAGCGCTGCCCGCTTGTTCTCGATGCGATCAATCGCATGGGCACGCTGAAGTCGGGCCACACACCTGTTGCGCTCTATCTCGATGCGCTCCAACTTCATCTGCTCCGCCGCTACTCGGTGTTGCTGCACACGCCATCCCAGGGTCATGCACTGATAGCAGTGCACTTTGGCCACAAGGGGGAGGTCCTTCATATGAAGGAGCACCTGGTTGACCGAGTCGACTAGTCCCACGTTGGAGAGCAGGAACGTGAGGTCGTTGTTGGTGTAAGTGGGGGGAGTGGACTGTCCCTCGAAATAGGGAGTGGTGTGGACCAGTTTGCCATATTGTTGGTTGTTCCCAGCACAGAAGGCCAGGATGAAGGGGTCAGTGGTGAGGATAACCTGAGTGTACTGGGCAGGCCAAAGGCGTTCTTGAGTGTCTCAAATCTGAAAAGGGATGTAATGTACTCCCCTGTTGAACTGATATCCCCTGAGAGGGGGAGTCTCCAGCTGATCCTTGGTCTCCGACACATATTCCTCCTCTTGATTGCGGCAAAGTGTGGATTGAGGTGGCACTGGTAGTGTGAGAGCTTCCCCGGTGGGTCCGCATAGCAGGGGGGTTTCCGAGTGTGTTGTGGTGAGATGGGTGGCATAATGCAAATATGGATGCGTCTCGAGGTGCTCGGCTGGGTTGTACAGATCCCCGCTTTTGTTGGGGCCCGGTGGGGTCACTGGTCTGCTGGGCACATAGCCCTGTTCGTCACCCACTGGAGTAGGTGCTCTGGTGGGGATGTAGTTGCTCCTGAGTCAGCTGGGCTGGTTGCTCTTGGAATAAAGAGTGGGGGATGGTGAAGGAACTTGGGATGATGCGGGGGAAGTAAGATGACTTCCTTGCTGGTGAAGGGAGAGGGTAGACGACAGGGGTGATGATGGCGTGGACTGTGTTTGGTAAGGAGCTGCCAGACTGGTATCGATGACATATTGGAAGTGGACTGGGCTGGGAGAGTGCATGAGTAGTGGTGGTGGTAAAGGAGGGAGATGGGGACGTCTCTTGGGATTTCCCTGCGCTTATATGCGTTTCACAGGTGGGATTTGAACTTTTGAAATCCCGAATCGTGTCATCAGTGAATACATCATCCTTATCGACCCACTGGTTGTCTGAGTCTGGGTACCCTCTCCATTTGACCAAATACTGCAATTTGCGACTTCTGCCGAACCACCGAGAGTCTAGAATCTTCTTGACTTCATATTCTTCTTCGCCACCAACTAGATCCGGTGGTGGGTGCTGATAGTTAGGTCCGTGTGTGGGTGTTTCACAATAGGGCGTAAGGAGGTCCACATGGAACACTGGGTGGATCTGCCACTGGGTGGGAAGTTCTAATCAATAATTGACTGCAGACATCACCTGAACAACCTTAAAGGGGCCATGTCTCCGTGCTGCAAGTTTCGCAGTTGGTTGGTGAGTACATAAGTGGCATCCTTCTAACCACACTTGATCTCCAATTTGGAACTTGGGTGTATCTTTGGCCTTGATCCACCCCTGCTGCGCTTTGATCATCAGTGACTGCACGCGCTGTCGGAGTTCTTTGAATTGTTTGACCCTGAGTGCTACTCAGGGAATCGGAGATGGTCTATCTGTCCAGTTGGCACGGGGGTTGTATCCCATGAGAAGCTGGAAAGGGGATTCCTTAGTCGTTTCACTAGGCCAATTATTGTGTGTGAACTCAGCCATGGGGAGGTAGTGGATCCAATCGTCTTGCCATTCATTGACCCAAAATCGCAGGTATTGTTCTAGCCATTGATTGGTCCTCTCAGATTGCCCATCTGTCTGGGGATGGTATGCCATGGAGATGTTTTGCTCAATGCTGAGGATTTTGCACAGTTCGTGCGTGAATTTTGATGCAAATCACGGGTCTCTGTCACTGATTATCTTGCCAGGTAATCCGAATTGAGGGAAGACATGTTTTACGTACAGGGCAGCCGTTCCTTCTGCTGATATCTCTTCTTGGCAGGGGATGAACAGGGACATCTTTGTGCAATTGTGATCTGTTATCATGAGAATCATATTGCAATCCTGTGCCACAGGGAGTTTAGTAATGAAATCAAGGGCGATGGTTTTGAATGGCATAGCTTCTGGTTTGGGGAATATTGGGCACAGTGGCGCTTTGATGGCCCTGGTGTTGACCTTGATTCTCTGACAGTCGGCACATCCTTTAATGTAGTCCATGACTTCTTGACGTAGTCCAGGCCACCAGTAGTATCGCTCTACAAGTTTGATGGTGTGGCTGATCCTGGGGTGTCTGTATACCGGGGGATCGTGATGCGTTTTGATGATCTCCTGCTTCTCGTGAAGTCCTCCCGTGACTGCGCATCGTCCATCCTTGTACCATGTACCTTCAATTAATTTGAGGCCATGCAGGTCTACCCATGGGCGTATTTTGTCGACGTCCTGTGCATATATCGGATTGATCTTTTCCATTTCTTGTACTGATATTGTTACGTTTCGCCTCGGACTGCCCGGCCCAGTTGTGGACTCTGACGTATTCGCGATGACTTGGTATGTCAGGAGTAATGTGTCATGGACTTCGGATCATGTTGCCTCGTGTTTGGATGACTGATGATCGCTATTGTTGTACGTGATTGTGATTAGGCCTGCTGACTGATGTCTGTTATTGTTGTACGTGTTTCGAGTTACGATAACGACTGCGCATTCTATTATTAGAATATGCTACTTACGCTATTGGTTACTTATGAGTTCGAGCGGAGCTGGAACTAGCTCCCTTACTTGTATTTAAGCTCACAGTAGTACAGACCAGGATCCCCATCTTGGTCTTCTTCAAAATACCACATCCTCTATTCGTCTTCTGTGCTAGGGACTCGCGACGTCCCTAAGTGAGCTAGCTCCAGCATATCCCTCTGCGACCAAGAAGGGATCCCCGTGACCTCATCTCCATCTTCCTTCGTGAATGGTAGATCAGCCGACCGTGACTTACCCGCCTGGTACCACGTGTCATCTCGTCTTCGAATACCTCAACTCCCGCACCGCTCGTCCTACCCACTGTTACTACATCGTCGACAACCTCAACTGGGAGTATATTTGCAAGGTCCCCAGTCCGCCTCCCAACGTTCCCATTGAAGAGACGTTGTACACCTACAGGGACTCTACGGGCATGTATTGGCCTCACCCCGCAGTCTTCCCCAAGCACTCGGACAACCACAGGTTTCATCCCCGAGGGAACCCACGTTACAACAGCGTCTAAGTCAGACCAGCGTCCGTGGTAGACGTTACATTAAGACCAAGATCCTCCAACGTGGCTTCCGCAGTAACAACCCGCGATCTTTGGATCCCATTCCGACCATATCACATCGATAGAAGAGGGGAACGCAACGTCCCTAAACAATACCTCAAAGGAGCATTTTGGCAAACAGAACAAGGAGACCCAGGCTACGTAGTTCTCTATACTTACAAGGACGGCAAAACCGGACTCATCCCGGTAGAATTCAACTTCGACCACACTTGTTGGACAGAAATCAGGTGGGACGAACTCCACGGCAAACTACAAGTCGTCAGACCCGCAGGATCAGGCCTTCACCTCGATATTCGTCAAAGCGAAACAACTACTAGAGATCAGTGGGGACCTATCGACGGACAAGAAGAAGAACCAGTCCGCTCCCCTACTCCCAAGACACCGGCACCCTCCCCGTCAATAGGAAGTAACCCAGAGGAAATCCGTATCCTCGAAGCACAAGCAGAAGAAGAAGAAGTGCAATTAGGATTATTAGCTGAGTCCATCCCTACAGACATGACCACTACAATCACCGAACAACCAACTACGTTCCAGGAGCCTGCGCGTATCAGCCGCGGCGGAGGACCCCCACCCAAAGGGCACGGAGGTGGAGGCGGAGGCGATGAAGGAGGAGACCCCGGAGGACCCCTCTTCACTGGACCGAATGTATCAAGCGGAACTAAACCCGAGAAATTCATGGGCAAAGAACCCCTCGTATTCACCGGAGACCGCACTAAAGTCCAACAGTTCCTCACCCAATGGGAACTGTTCGTGGAGACCAACTATGATAACCCTGCGTTCACTCTCCCTTACCGCAAAGCGTTGATTTTTCTCACCTACATCCAAGGGGACCACGTCAACGAATGGGTCCTCTCCACCACCAAATGGGTCAAGGCGTACAAAGCCAAACATGGACCTTACAACAAATGGATTTGGGAGGCCATTGAACTCGGCTTCCGCAACACGTTCGCTGATACACTCGAGAAGGAGAGGGCACAACAGGAACTTCAGAAGGGCTTCCAAATGGAAGGACAAGATATCGACTCCTACGTCGCCAAATTCGAAAAAGCGGTCAGAGAAGCGGGATATCGCTTCGATGACTCTCTAGTCCTCGACAAGTTCACCAGTGGGCTCCCGGTGGAACTCTACAAAAACGCATACAACTTCCACAACCCAAATACGTACGCCCAATGGAAGACAGCCGCGCTCGAGCAACAGCGCAAGTGGATGCATCTGCAGACACGTTTGGGGGGACGTAAACCCCCGGGACCCGGTAAGCCGGGCAATACTTCTCTCAGGACTTTCAACGCTCCAAATTGCCCGCAACAGCAGTCGCGCCAGGGATGGCAGGCATTCCGGAATCACCCGGACGCCATGGATACCACCCCAGGGCGAATTAGAGCCCGTCTCGCAGGCTCCGAAGAGGTCGACTACACTCGACCCCCGTACACTCCACAAGGGGGACGACCCAACAAAGGAATTATCGACGCAAGCAACGTCAAATGCTTCAACTGCGGCAAATTAGGCCACTTCCAATGCGACTGCCGCCAACCGCGCAAGCCAAGACCCAATACGAACTGGCAACCCCGCCAAGGAAGAGGGGCGTTCATAGAAGAAGTTCAGAGCGTCCAAGAAGAACCTCTGATCCAATTCGAAGATGACGGCGGCAGCAGCCGCGGCGCCCGCGCCACCACTGATACGCCACAAGAACGGGCGACCAGCTGGATAAACGGAGTCCGAAACCTAGACGATGAAGCCAGGGACCTGGTAGTTCGGGACCTATTGGGGCGAGAGGATTTTCAAAGTGCCTAAACCCGACGGCCTGGGTGAGGGCATTACGGTGTAATTCTGTGTTCATAACGCGCTATCAATCTATGCATGTTCCAGTTTCATTGCGCGCACGATACGCCATGGCCGACAAACGAGCACTAGTGGACTCCGGAGCCACTAACAATTTCATACATCCAGACTTCGTCAAAAGAATGAGGCTAGGCCTCAAAGAACTAGACCGTCACCGAAAGATCTGGAATATCGATGGCACGCACAACAAAGGGGGGAAGATTACCCATTGCGTGGATCTAGAAGTACAAACTAAGGGAGTCGTCAAAGAAATGCGATTCCTGGTAACCGACATAGGAGGAGAAGACATAATACTAGGGTACCCATGGCTAGCGACCTTCCAGCCCAATATCCAATGGGCGATGGCCACGCTTGACGAAGCTGAGTATCCAGTTGTCCTCCGCACCATCAATCCCACAAGACCACAAATAGATCCGATCATAGCACGACTCGTACTCGAAAAGCTACTGCTCCCTAACAAACAAAAGATCGAAGAGCAACTGCGACAAGAATGCGACCTCAAAGATACCCGTCTGCGTGCAACGATGTCGACCGAAATGGCTATAGAGGCCAAGCAATACACGGAAAAGAAAGCGGTCCCAGAAGAATACCAACGACACGTCAAGATCTTTAGCGAGGAAGAATCCAATTGTTTCCCGCTGTTGAAACCCTGGGATCACGCAATTGACTTCAAACCAAACGCACCGGATGTTACGCTCCGTAGGGCGCACTTCGGGAGATCGCACTCGACCGGTCTTCAGGGGTTCCTAACGACCTAGGTGTTGACTCGCTCTTGTTCTGTCGCTTGAGCTAGCGCTTGCTGTCGTTCTTGGTCTTCGAGAATAAGTCCGAAACGGACGATCTGGAGGACTCGGATAGCCGCGAAAAGATAGAAGAAAAGAATGACTTCGCTCGTATACGCTGAGCTAGCACGCTCAATCAATCGGTCACTTGATGAGGGGAAAGGGGGGGGACACCGCTATAGCAGAGGGTCGAACTCCGAGGTCTGCGTAGGGTACGGACGCCGCTGTAATGCTGGACTAACTCCGAGGGCACGTAGGGCAGAGAGAAGAGGAGGTGGATTGAGAGCAAAGGGGACTGGGGAACTACTCGGACTAGGTTGTACGGACTGTACAAGAAGTCAAAGCTACCGTCTAAGGTCGCTTCTACGTGCTACTTATACTCGTAGGGAGAGCTATTGGAACTCAGCTGAAACCCTAATACAACTGTCTCATGAATACGGCGGAAACTGCGGAACTGCGGAAAACACATGTCCAACGCCACTGATGGTGGCTGAAACATACAGTCCATGGGCGCATCAAGCCACAGGGACGAGGCACGGGAAAATCAAGACAAATACAGTAACGGATCACAAACCAGGCACAATCGATAACACACGTTCTAATCCAGGCACAGGCTCATCTGGACTCTTCTGGTGCAGTCTAGGCCAGGTCACGTGCCAGGGTCACGTGACGGGCAATGACGTCATCCGGCGCTAATCTTCCGGACCTTGAGGTGGGTCTTGTGGGAACATATACTGGGTAGCCAGTATAGCTGCGCGCAGGTGCAGAGCGCGACTTTGATGGAACTTCCAGAGGCGTTCCCTGGCCTCGGCTTCTTCGGCTGCTTGCGCTTCGGCATCCAAGGGGTCTTTTGCAGGGCTCCATGCGACGAACTGCACTGGAGACGATTCTTCTGGGTCACGTGGTGGCGTAGTGGCGCGTACCGGAGGGCCGAACGTAACACCGGACACGATCGACTGCAAGATCTACCCAATGAGTCAGACGGAAGACAAAGCGCTCAAAGAATGGATCGACGAACAACTGGCCAAAGGATATATCAGACCCTCTAAATCCCCGTACGCATCATCCTTCTTCTTCATCAAAAAGAAGGATGGAAAACTACGCCCTGTACAGGACTACCGGAATATCAACAACTGGACTATACGCAACCAATATCCCCTCCCGCTCATCCCGGAACTTATCGCAGACCTAAGCGGAGCGTTCCTATTTACCAAGTTGGACATTCGTTGGGGCTATAACAACGTAAGGATCAAAGAGGGAGACCAGGAAAAAGCTGCGTTCAAAACGAAATACGGACTTTTCGAACCAACGGTAATGTTTTTCGGACTAACCAACTCTCCGGCGACCTTCCAAACCATGATGAATGAGATCTGCAAGGACCTTATCACGTACCACGAAACAAAAGGTACGGTCATCAGAGTATACATGGATTGTTACGTTTTGCCTCGGACTGCCCGGACCGGTTGTGAACTCTGACGTGTTCGTGATGACTCGGCACGTTAGCAGTAATACGTCATGGACTTCGGATCTTACCGCCTTGTGTTGCGCTGACTGATGACCCCCCATTGTTGTACGTGATCGTGATTAGGCTTGCTGACTGATGTTCTATTGTTGTACGTGTTTTGGATTACGATGACGACTGCGCATTCTATTATTAGAGTACGCTACTTACGCTATTGGCCATCTACGAGTTCGAGCGGAGCTGGAACTAGCTCCCTTACTTGTATTTAAGTTCATAGTACTACGGACCAGGATCCCCATCTTGGTCTTCTTCCAATACCACATTCTCTATTCGTCTTCTGTGCTAGGGACTCGCGACGTCCCTAAGTGAACTAGCTCCGGCATATCCCTTACGACCAAAAGGGATCCCCGTGACCTTATCTCCATCTTCCCTTGTGAATGGTAGATCAGCCGACCGTGACTTATCCGCCTGGTACCACGTGTCACCTCGTATTCGAATACCTCAACTCGCGCACCGCTCGTCCCACCCACTGTTACTACATCGTCGACAACCTCGAGTGGGAGTACATCCGCAAAGTTCCCAGTCCACCTCCCAACGTTCCCGTTGAAGAAACGTTGTACACCTATAGGGACTCTACAGGCACGTATTGGCCACATCCCGCAGTCTTTCCAGAGCACTCGGACAACCACAGATTTCATCCCCGAGGGAACCCACGTCACAACAGCGTCTAAGTCAGACGAACGTCCGTGGTAGACGTTACATGGATGACATAGGCATAGCGACCCGATCCACGGAGCAAGCACACATCGACGCGGTACACGATATCCTGGACCTACTAGAGGAAAACGACCTGTTCCTCAAACCGGAAAAATGCATCTTCCACGCACCAAGCATCGATTACCTGGGGGTAATCATTGAAAAGGGGGTGACACGCATGGACCCCGTCAAAATTTCAGGCATCAAAGACTGGCCAAACCCCAGAAACGTCAAACAGGTGCGATCGTTCCTAGGCTTCTGCAACTTTTACCGCGCTTTCATTTGAAATTTTGCCACACACGCTCGCCCCCTTAACAGACTCACACGAAAGGACACGGAATGGACATGGACAACAACGGAACAGGAAGCGTTCGACAAAATCAAGAAGCTCGTTACGGAAGAACCAGTCCTCGCGCACGCCAAACTAGAAGATCAATTTGAACTCGAAGTAGATGCCTCAGGATTTGCAGTAGGAGCAGTACTGCTCCAACGCAAAGAAGACGGCAAAAGACACCCTATCGCCTACTATTCAAACACTCTCAGTACAGCGGAACGGAACTACGACATCTACGACCTCGAACTCCTAGCAATTGTCAAGGCACTACGAAACTGGTGCCATTACCTGGCAGGATCCCCACACAAGATCAAAGTATTCTCGGACCGCATGAACCTCCAGTATTGGCGCTCCCCGCAGAAAATAAGCCGCCGAGTAGCACGGGAAGTACTAGAACTCTCTGAGTATGACATTGAGATTCATCACATCAAAGGAACGGCAAATGGACGAGCCGACGCCCTATCTAGACGACCGGACTACGATCAAGGAGAAGGAGATAATGACCAAGTCACGGTACTACCCGATGACATCTTCGTCAGGGCCGCAGCAATAGATATGATGGAAGACCCCCTTTGAATCAACGCCACCATATCGATACAAGAGATGGAAAAAACGAACCCGGTATATGCTCAAGACGACGACAAACTTCGCCCCTGGATAGACCCACACGGACTAAAGAAAATCGAAGGCACATGGTACAAGGACGGACGCCGAGTGGTCACAGGGGGACTCCTCGAAAAACGAGAGCTTATCAAGAACCATCACGACCCTCCAGTATACGGACACCCAGGAATCAGCCGAACCATCAAACTCGTGGAGCGATATTACTGGTGGCCAGGTCTAAGGAACGAAGTCATGGACTACGTCAAAGGATGCGCCGACTGTCAAAGGATCAAGGTCAATACCAGGGCCATCAAAGCGCCACTGCGCCCAATATTCCCAAAACCCGAAGCTATGCCATTCGAAACTATCGCGCTTGATTTTATCACTAAACTCCCCGAAGCACAGGGCTGTGACACGATCCTCACGATAACGGACCATGACTGTACAAAGATGTCCCTATTCATCCCATGCCAAGAAGAAATATCGGCGGAAGGGACAGCCGCCCTCTATGTCAAACATGTGTTCCCTAGATTCGGCCTACCCAGAAAGATCATCAGTGATAGAGACCCCCGATTCGCGTCGAAATTCACACGCGAATTATGCAAAATTCTAGGCATTGAACAGAACATCTCCACGGCTTACCATCCACGAACCGACGGACAATCGAAACGCACAAACCAATGGCTGGAACAATACCTGCGGTTCTGGGTTAACGAACAACAGGACGATTGGATACACTACCTCCCCATGGCTGAGTTCACCCATAACAATTGGCCCAGCGAAACCACTAAAGAATCCCCTTTCCAGCTCCTCATGGGGTACAACCCCCGAGCTGATTGGACCGACAGTGTTATGATCCGACGCTTCGGACTTTCTCTGTGTGTATCTTTGCTATCTTGTTTCACTTCGCTCCATTTGTCTTCTATTTTTGTTACCAAAGGGGCTATCATTGTTAGCCACCCTAGACTCCGCTTCTACATCAGTGCCTTGACTTGTTTTGACTCTTTGCTTCTGTATGGGCTTGTGTTCATGTTGTTTGGAACCCCGTCCTATTTAAAGCTGTACTTTACTTTGTAGGAAGCCAGACTTGGCTTCGTTTGCAATCTAGCAACCTTGCCTTCGCTCTTTGGTGTGACTCAGCCTCTCTCCTCTTCTTGTGCATCCCCTACCTCTGTCCCTAACCCGGACACCTTCGAAGTTTTTGCAGTTGAACTATATCAACGCGTCACACCTGTTAAACTCTGTGTACTCGCAAGACTGAGTATAGAGAAGTGTTAGACACTTCGGGCGAGGAGCCTTAGTTACAGAGTAGTGGCACATATCGTGCCACACCCCAGACCACTTGTATTTCATAGCAATAAGACAATAGACGTCTTCGCTTGATACTTGTGTGATATCGAACCCTTCGAGCCTGCGTCCCTGCTAGGACGTAACAGACAGGCCATCACCGATTCCGCAGGTGGCGCTCAGGGTTAAACAATTCAAGGAACTCCGACAGCGCGCGCAGTCACTGATGATCAAAGCGCAGCAGGGGTGGATCAAGGCCAAAGATATGCCCAAATTCCAAATAGGGGATCAAGTATGGCTAGAAGGACGCCACTTACGCACACATCAACCAACGGCGAAATTAGCGGCGCGACGCCACGGCCCCTTTAAAGTCGTCCAGGTGATGTCCACAGTCAATTACAGATTGGAGCTTCCCACGCAGTGGCAGATTCACCCAGTGTTCCATGTGGACCTCCTTACGCCCTATCGCGAGACACCCACGCACAGACCGAACTATCAGCGCCCACCACCGGATCTAGTTGGAGGCGAAGAAGAATACGAAGTCGAGAAGATTCTGGACTCTCGGCGATTCGGCAGAAGTCGCAAACTGCAGTATTTGGTCAAATGGAAGGGATACCCGGACTCGGACAACCAGTGGGTCGATAAGGACGACGTGTTCGCAGATGACGCAATTCGGGAGTTCAAAAATTCCAACCCCGCCCGCGAAACACATATAAGCATGGGGGAATCCCAAGAGACGTCCCCATCTCCCTCCTTCACTTCACTCCCCACTTATGAGGCCCTCTTCCCCAGTGAACCTCCGCTATGTTGTCAACACCGAGCTATCGGCACCTTACCGAGTACAGTCCACGCCATCGTCACCCCTGTCGTCTACCCTCGCCCTTCACCAACGAGGAGATCGTCCTCCTTCCCCCGGGCCATCCCCAATTGTCACGGATGGACTTTACGGACTTACGGTACGAGTTGAGGAAAGATTCGGACCCTTACTATACGGTTATGACTACGGTAGTAAGGAGGTATTAGTCATGGACGCAAAGCATCAGTCAGCACGAGTCGTACTAACATGTGATAGTTAGTATGACTCATTACTAGGATAGTTGTAGTAGGGTTCGAGCTACTTACGCTACGGGATAATACCTTAGAGAGGAGCTTTAAAGCTACCTCTGAAATATGTATAAATAGTGGCTCGTGAAGACCAAGAAGGGCATCTTGGTCTTCTTTTCAATACCACCCTCTCTATTCGATCTTAAGCCTGAAGTCTTGTCCCTCTTCTTCTTCCTTAAGGGACGACGCCTTTATAAGTCTTGACCTTCGAGTCTAAGACCCTGGCCCTTTCAACACATCAAGTTGGAGTTGCCTTAGTACTAGTAGGGCGTCTTCTGTGGATCGCCTTAGTGGTATTCTACGGAGTTACGGAGACACTGCGCGAGTATCTACGACCAGCTAAGTCGTGAACGCCTTTGCCCGAGTTCAAGTCGAACTAAACGCCGTGGTAGCGTTACATTAAGACCAAGATCACTCACCGTGGCGTTCACTACACGAGACCAGTGGAGAAACTTTCGACCCTACAACCTTGAAACAAGAGGAGAACGATCAGTACCGCGACGATTCCTAGGAGCAGCCAGGTGGAGAGAATATCGAGGAGACACCGGCTATTTCGTAGACTTCCCCGGAGAGGCAATCAGATACCGTCCAGTTGAGTTCAATTACTCAAACTTCTGTTGGACAGAAATTACGTGGAACCCGATAGACAATCGGTGGGACGTCGTCAGGCCGGCTGGAAGACATTATCGCTGTGATATCGACTCAAGGGAACTCCACGGAGACGACTGGGGATCATTGGACGGAGACAGTAGCAGCAGTGACGAAGAAAACGAACAACCCAGAGAACAAGCCCCGTCGGAATCAAGCCACGAGGAGCACATAGAACAACACACCTCAACAGAAAGTGAAGCACGACCAGGGACAGGAGACGATTCGAGCCTATTAGCCCATATAGCTGAGTCCTTACACATCACAGTCCCGGAAGAAATTCATATCCGAAGCCCCATGGCCACAGTGACCGAAACGCAAGCCATGGAAGAAGTACAACGTATAAGGGAAGAGGCGGAAGCCATCCTCAACCCTATCAACCAAGCCACCGGCCATAGAATGACCGCAGACGACGCGGCACTCTTCCGCGCAATAGGACCGGATCACCCGGATCCACCAGAAGGACCACCACCACCACCTGGAGGACTCCCAGGAGGATTCCCGGGACAAGGACCGACGGGAGGAGGATTCCCGGGAGGAGGACGACCACCAGGAGGAGGAGGACCACCAGCAGGAGGAGTACCAATGGGGGGACCCCCAGGCGGAGGACACGGGTCGGACAGACTATCAGGTGAACCCCCGACCGTGTTCGACGGAGACCGCACTAAATACGAGGCCTTCCTCACACAATGGCACGTATATTGGGGAATGAATCTGGACGCCCCGATCATGCAAAACGAGTACCGGCGATCCCTCCTCTTCCTGGGGTACGTCAAGGGAGTCAACGTCAGCGAATGGACGCTATCCATTCTCGAATGGCTGAACCGCGAGGTGCGACGAGGGGTAAGCCAATACTCCCAGACCCTGTGGAATCACGTAGCGGAAGAATTCGCCAAACGCTTCTCAAACATCCTCGAAGAAGAACAAGCACAGGCGGAATTGCAAAAAGGGATCAAAATGATGGGAGAAGACATCGACGCGTACGTAGTCAAGTTCGAGCAACTAGCCAGAAAAGCTCATTACAATCTAAACGACCGCCAAACGATCGATCGCTTCACGGCGGGGCTACCACGAGCCCTATTCACAAAAGTCTACGAGTTAGACGAACCTCACACCTTCGAAGAATGGAAGAGATGCGCACTAAGAAGACAGAAACAATATATACACATGAAGGCGCGCCTCGATAACTTCAAAACAAAGACCCCGCCATCGTCAGCACAGCCCCGGTGGAGGCCACAAGCCCCCAACTGGGGACCGCCAAGGGGACCACCCCCGCCAAGGTACGACCCAAACGCTATGGATACCTCGGCCGATCGAACACGCGCACGAGTCGCGGAAGTGGGAGACGCGAACCGCCCCTTCATCCCAAGGCCACAAAGAGGAGGATACGGACGAGGAGGAGGCCCGCCACCTCGGGACATGAGGACAGTAGTCTGCTACAACTGTAACCAAACAGGACACTTCTCACGTAACTGTCCGCAGCCACGCCGTCGAGCTGCCACCAGCAGGATGGCAGATACCGACTACTACTCACAAGAGGAACCACCGGCGCAAGTCCGAGCGGCAAGCTCCGCACCACCGCAACAAAGAGCCAAGGATTGGCTGGCGGGAGTAGCAGGAGAATCGGACGACGTAAAAGACCTCATCCTCCAGGAAATGTGGGGGAAGGAGGGTTTTCAGAACGCCTGAACCCATCGGCCTGGGTGAGGGCGGTTAATTGTAATTCCGTAATCATGACTCGCTTTCGGTCTCTTAGAATTCCAGTCTCGATTCGCACAAATTACGCAATGGCCGATATTAGAACACTAGTGGACTCTGGAGCCACAGACAACTTCATACGACCCTCGTTCGCAAAAAGAATGGGTCTGGGACTACAGCAGTTGGAACACCCCAGAAAGATATGGAACATCGATAACACAGAAAATAAAGCGGGCAGTATCACCCACTTTATCGACCTAGAGGTACAAACTAATCAACAACGGCAAAAGATGCGTTTCCTAGTCACAGACCTAGGAAATGAAGACCTCGTACTCGGCTATCCTTGGTTGGCGACCTACGAACCTACGATAAACTGGAGATACGCCACCATTCACGAGAAGATGCTTCCCGTCGTTATTCGATCAGTCAACCCCAACAAAGAAAACCACGTCATTGGAAGCATCCTCACTGAGGAAGAAAAGGAAAACGCGATGGCAGAACTCGAAGAAGAAAGCCACTTACGAACCACCGCCACGGAACTAGCCATTGAAGCTAAGCAGTTCCACGACAAAGTAGAACTCCCTCCAGCTTACCAACAGTTCGCAAAGATCTTCAGCGAAGAAGCATCCAACCGGTTCCCTCCTTCTCGACCATGGGACCATGCCATCGAATTCAAAGAAGGCACCCCACCGGCAATCGACTGCAAAGTCTACCCCATGACGCAAGAAGAAGACGGCAAACTTAAGGAATTCCTAGACGAACAACTGAAGAAAGGATATATCCGCCCGTCCAAATCTCCATATGCTTCATCCTTCTTCTTCATTAAGAAGAAGGACGGAAAACTGCGACCGGTACAAGACTATAGGAAGATCAACGCCGTCACCATCCGTAACCAGTACCCCCTGCCCCTCATCTCGGACCTCATCACAGACCTCAGCCAAGCACACACGTACACAAAACTCGACGTCCGATGGGGGTATAACAACGTACGTATTAAGGAAGGAGACTGAACACAAAGCGGCTTTCAAGACACGGTACGGTCTCTTTGAACCCACAGTTATGTACTTCGGACTCACCAACTCCCCGGCAACGTTTCAAACCATGATGAACACCATATACCGAGACACCATTGTGAAACACGAAGCCAAAGGAACAATCATCCGCGTGTACATGGACGACATTGGAATAGCAACTAGAGACCCAGCTGGGCAAAGGGAGCACGAGGAAGCAGTCCGTGACGTACTACAGGTGGCTATGGAGCACGATCTCTACTTCAAACTCGAAAAGTGCCTCTTCAACAAACCGCGAATGGATTACCTGGGGGTAATCCTTGAAAAGGGGGTAACACGCATGGACCCGGTAAAAATTTCGGGTATTAAGGACTGGCCCACGCCCACCAAGGTTCGTGACGTCCGCTCATTCCTGGGCTTCTGCAATTTTTACCGACTCTTCATTCGCGGCTTTGCCACACACGCCAAACCACTCAACAAACTCACGAGAAAGGACACGGAGTGGAGATGGACGGATGAAGAAGATAAAGCATTCCAAAAACTCAAGGCCCTAGTCACGGAAGAACCGGTACTCGCACACCCGAAATTAGACGACCCATTTGAACTTGAAGTGGATGCGTCGGGATTCGCGACAGGAGCAGTACTACTCCAAAAGAAAGAAGACGGCAAAAGACACCCAATCGGTTACTACTCGGCGACACTCAACGAGGCAGAACGAAACTACGACATATACGACTTGGAATTACTGGCCATAGTCAAAGCACTACGACACTGGAGACCCCTGCTAGCTGGCTCGCCGCACAAGATCAAAATCTATTCCGACCACATGAATCTCCAGTACTGGAAGCTACCACAAAAGATCAGCCGAAGGGTCGCCAGGGAAGTACTAGAACTTATGGAATACAACTTCGAAATTCACCACATCCCAGGAAAGAAAAACGGTCGCGCCGACGCATTATCCAGACGACCCGACTACGACCAAGGAGAGCGGGATAACGAAGATGTAGTAGTACTACCAGAGGATGTCTTCGCACGAACAACGGTGGTACAAGCGACTCAAAACCCGCCGCAGACGGAACTTATTCTGCGGTACTGGGTAGACCCCCAGCAGCTAAAGTTCGTAAACGGAGCATGGTACAGACAAGGAAAGTACGTCATTACAGGATCATTGGACGAAAAACGGGAACTCATCGCCGCACATCACACCCCCCCGGTACACGGACATCCGGGGATTGCACGAACCACAAGACTGGTAGAACGAAGATACTGGTGGCCAGAGTTGAAACTGGACGTCCGAAACTACGTACAGGGATGCGCCGAGTGCCAGCGACACAAAGTCAACACCCGACCCACGAGAGCCCCGCTCGTGCCCATTACGCCAAAAGACGATGCCCTACCGTTTGAAACGATCGCCCTCGATTTCATCACCAAACTCCCGACGTCACAGGGGTATGACACCATACTAACAGTAACAGACCACGACTGTAGCAAAGCCTCAGTATTCATCCCCTGTAACGAGGAGATCACGGCAGAGGAAACAGCAGGACTCTACGCGACACATGTATTCAAACGCTTCGGACTACCATCGAAGATCATCAGTGATCGGGACCCCCGATTCGCCTCCAAATTCACACGAGAGCTGTGCCGAGTCTTAGGAATTCAACAGAACATCTCCACGGCGTATCACCCTAGAACGGATGGACAATCAGAACGCACCAACCAGTGGTTAGAACAGTATCTCCGCTTCTGGGCAAACGAGCGCCAAGATAACTGGGCGGCCTTCCTACCAATAGCAGAATTCGCCCACAACAACTGGCCCCACGAGGCAACAAGGAAGTCCCCGTTCTCTCTCCTTATGGGCTACGACCCACGCGCTGATTGGCTCGATAAGCCATCCCCTATCCCACAGGTCACCACGAGGCTGGAACAATTCCGAGAAGCCCGAAAAGAAGCCCATGATCTTATCAAAAAGGCACAATCTATGTGGGTAAAACACAGGGATACACCTAAACTCCGCGCGGGAGATTACGTATGGTTGGAAGGACGTCACTTGAGAACCAATCAACCAACGCCCAAACTAGCAGCTAGACGGCATGGACCCTTCAAAATCACACGAGCCCTGTCACCCGTAAACTATCAACTGGAACTTCCCACACAATGGAGTATACATCCGGTGTTCCACATCGATCTTCTCACACCTTATCGCGAAACGCTCATGCACGGAGAAAACTTCCAGCGCCCACCACCAGACTTGGTAACAGGGGAAGAGGAATATGAAGTTGAGAAGGTTCTAGACCACCGGCATTTCGGCGGGAAGAGACGCCTGCAGTACCTAATCAAATGGAAGGGGTACCCCGACTCGGAGAACCAGTGGGTCGACAAAGATGACATATTCGCCGACGACGCCATAGCTGAGTACAAATCATTGAATCCCCGATCCACCTCCCATTTAAAAGCTCGCAGAGCAGCATCGGAAGCCCCATTCCCCTCTCCACTCACACATCCTGGCTTCCTCTCATCCCTCCTTCACACAATGTCCATTCCCTCGGCTGCCGACGCAATTGCACGAGTTGCCTCAAACACGGGCCCCATCACCAGTCAAGAGCTCATTACCGCCCTCCAGAGCCTTGTCCCCGCCGAGCACACCGCCGACACCAGCAACGTCGCCAGCTGGTGGCTCGTCACCGAAGACGGCCAACGCCTCAACCGCACACCCCTTACGACGCCCGAAGTTGATAGGCTTCGTGCAGCTCTCTGCGACGACGAGGAGCCCGGTCCTCGACCTCTCCCAGTGCGAGTGGAGCAGTGGGTCGAGGAGCCTGTCATCGGCGACGTTACGATGGCAAGACTGGAAGCGGGAGGAGAAGTGGAAGCAGGTAGCGGAGGACTGGAAGAAGGAGCAACTTCGGAGGGCGACCGAACGGCGGTCGGAGATGATGGAGCGGCGGAAGCGAGGGGCACAAGAGCGGATGAAACGATACTGGAACAGGCACGCGGAAGCCTCCAAGACTTCTACCCAGATGAGCACCCGCTCATTGTTACCGCCACCGATACTGACGACCCCCGTGAGACCCCATACGCCTGTGACACCACCGGGCGTCCCTTATACCGAGGAGGAGTCCGAGCAGACGCTCCTCCCCTCTTCCCGCTCCTTCAACTCCGCCACCGAACCCTAGGACCGCCCCCACACGGCTACAAGTACAATCGGGGGGAGGACTTCGTCCATTACCCCATCACCGACGGACAGGGACGCACCCGCCAAGCGGCCTATGTCCAGGTCATCATGAACGCGGATCCACTGGTGTTGGGACTGGTAGAGGACAGTGAAAAGGTCTATTCGAAACCCCTGTACGCGGAGCCACAGGTGCGGGCCAGAGGTAAGCCCCACTATCCCCAGGAAGACCTCATGGTTTTCGCCGGCGGTTATCACGACCGCCCCCGTTTCGATCGCGCCCTCGGAGAGCTGCACGACGCGAGTCTCAAAGCGGAGATCCACCGCTACCGTTCCTACGCGTACGAGGCCGAGCGCATGGAGCAGCGTCTCCATCAACTGGCCGCCGCGTTGGGAGGCATCAAGGGGGAACTGGCGCGCAGTAAGTTCCGCCTTGAAATGGCTAACACCCTCGATCGGATCGAGGAAGTACAGTCGGGCTGGATGGGCGGAGTCGGAGATCGGAGGCGACGTGGGCGTCGCACCTGAAAAGGGGGTGATGTCACGGATGGACTTTACGGACTTACGGTACGAGTTGAGGAAAGATTCGGACCCTTACTATACGGTTATGACTACGGTAGTAAGGAGGTATTAGTCATGGACGCAAAGCATCAGTCAGCACGAGTCGTACTAACATGTGATAGTTAGTATGACTCATTACTAGGATAGTTGTAGTAGGGTTCGAGCTACTTACGCTACGGGATAATACCTTAGAGAGGAGCTTTAAAGCTACCTCTGAAATATGTATAAATAGTGGCTCGTGAAGACCAAGAAGGGCATCTTGGTCTTCTTTTCAATACCACCCTCTCTATTCGATCTTAAGCCTGAAGTCTTGTCCCTCTTCTTCTTCCTTAAGGGACGACGCCTTTATAAGTCTTGACCTTCGAGTCTAAGACCCTGGCCCTTTCAACACATCAAGTTGGAGTTGCCTTAGTACTAGTAGGGCGTCTTCTGTGGATCGCCTTAGTGGTATTCTACGGAGTTACGGAGACACTGCGCGAGTATCTACGACCAGCTAAGTCGTGAACGCCTTTGCCCGAGTTCAAGTCGAACTAAACGCCGTGGTAGCGTTACACCAATTCCTTCGCCGACCCCCACTGTTTATTCCGAGAGCAACCAGCCCAACTACCTCGGAGACAACTACATCCCGACCAGAGCGCCCACTCCAGCGGGCGACGAACAGGGCTACGTGCCCAGCCGACCCAACTCCCCACCGGGACCCGACGAAGGCGGGGACCCGTACGACCCGGCGGAGCGCCTCGAGGCGCATCAGTATCTACGTTACGCCACCCATCTCACCACGACACACTCGGAAACCCCCCCGCTTTGCGGACCCACCGGGGAAGCTATCACACTACCGACGTCACATCCATCCGCGCTTCGCCGCGATTCAGAGGAGGAATCTGTGCAGGAGACTGAAAGTCGTGCGGAGACACCCCCTCCCAGGGGGTACCAGTTCAACAGGGGAGTCCATTACATTCCCTTTCAGATTCGCGACACTCAGGAACGTCTTTGGCCCGCCCGGTATACTCAGCTCATCCTCACCGCCGACCCCTTCGTTCTGGCCTTCAGGGCCGGGTGCAACCAACAATACGGAAAGCCCGTTCACGCTGTCCCCTACTACGACGAGCAGTCCTCTGCCCCCTCTTACACCGACGACGACCTCACGTTCCTGCTCTCTGATGCGGGATTAGTCGACTCGGTCGACCAGGCGCTCCTTCATATGAAGGATGCGACTCTCATGGCCGAAGTCCATCGCTACTGCTGCATGACGTTGGGATGGCGGGCGCAGCAACATCGGTTGACGGCGGAACAGATGAAGTTGGAGCGCATAGAGATCGAACGCAACAGGTGTGTCGCCAGACTTCAACGAGCACATGCGGTGGACCGCATCGAAAACGTTCGGGCCTCGCTCCATCGGGGACCCAAGGCGGAGCAGGATGCCGAGGAGATCGCCCGCATCAGGGCCCTTCGCGAAGTAGGCACCAATCCGCTCGCCATCATGCGTGGTCAAGCTGGGGCTTGACGCTGAAAAGGGGGTGATGTTACGTTTTGCCTCGGACTGCCCGGCCCGGTTGTAGACTCTGACGTATTCACGATGACTTGGTATGTTAGGAGTAATGTGTCATGGACTTCGGATCATGTTGCCTCATGTTTGGATGACTGATGATCGCTATTGTTGTACGTGATTGTGATTAGGCCTGCTGACTGATGTCTGTTATTGTTGTACGTGTTTCGAGTTACGATAACGACTGCGCATTCTATTATTAGAATATGCTACTTACGCTATTGGTTACTTACGAGTTCGAGCGGAGCTGGAACTAGCTCCCTTACTTGTATTTAAGCTCACAGTAGTACAGACCAGGATCCCCATCTTGGTCTTCTTCAAAATACCACATCCTCTATTCGTCTTCTGTGCTAGGGACTCGCGACGTCCCTAAGTGAGCTAGCTCCGGCATATCCCTCTGCGACCAAGAAGGGATCCCCGTGACCTCATCTCCATCTTCCTTCGTGAATGGTAGATCAGCCGACCGTGACTTACCCGCCTGGTACCACGTGTCATCTCGTCTTCGAATACCTCAACTCCCGCACCGCTCGTCCTACCCACTGTTACTACATCGTCGACAACCTCGACTGGGAGTATATTTGCAAGGTCCCCAGTCCGCCTCCCAACGTTCCCATTGAAGAGACGTTGTACACCTACAGGGACTCTACGGGCACGTATTGGCCTCACCCCGCAGTCTTCCCCGAGCACTCGGACAACCACAGGTTTCATCCCCGAGGGAACCCACGTTACAACAGCGTCTAAGTCAGACCAGCGTCCGTGGTAGACGTTACAGATATTGTGGCGTTGATTTGGAGTGGATCTTTGGTGGTGTCTAGTAGTGCAGCCCTGACGAATATCTCGTCTGGCAGTACCATAACGTGTTCGTTGTCACCTTCTCCTTGATCATAATCAGGGCATCTAGATAAGGCGTCGGCTCTTCCGTTCGCTGTGCCTTTGATGTGATGAATCTTGATGTTGTATTCAGAAAGTTCAAGTACTTCCTGAGCTACTCGGCAGCTTATCTTTTGTGGGGAGTGCCAGTATTGCAGGTTCATATGATCCGAGAAGACTTTGATCTTGTGTGGAGATCCGGCAAGGTAGTGGTGCCAGTTTCTGAGTGCTTTTACAATTGCCAGTAGTTCCAGATCATAGATGTTGTAGTTCCGTTCTGCAGCGCTTAGTGTGTTGGAATAGTATGCAATTGGGTGCCTTTTGCCGTCTTCTTTGCGCTGGAGTAGTACTGCCCCTACTGCGAATCCTGATGCATCCACTTCTAGTTCAAATTGATCTTCCAGGTTAGTGTGTGTGAGTACTGGTTCTTCCGTGACTAGTTTCTTGATCTTGTCAAATGCTTCTTGTTCTGTTGGTGTCCACGTCCATTCGGTGTCCTTGCGTGTGAGTTTGTTGAGGGGTCATGTGTAGGTGGCAAAATTTCGAATGAAAGCGTGGTAAAAGTTGCAGAAGCCTAGGAATGATCGCACCTGTTTGACGTTCTTTGGGGTAGGCCACTCTTTGATGCCAGAAATTTTGATGGGATCCATGTGAGTCACCCCCTTTTCAATGATTACCCCCAGGTAATCGATGCTAGGGGCGTGGAAGATGCATTTTTCCGGTTTGAGGAAGAGGTCGTTTTGTTCCAGTAGGTCTAATATGTTGTGTACTGTGTTGATGTGTGCTTGTTCATTAGACTGTGTTGCAATGCCAATGTCGTCCATATATACCCTGATGATCGTTCCCTTTGTCTTGTGGTGGGCGATGAGATCTTTACAGATTTTGTTCATCATAGTTTGGAAGGTAGCCAGAGAGTTTGTTAGTCCAAAGAACATTACCGTAGGTTCAAAAAGCCCATAGCGCATTTTGAACGCAGCTTTTTCCTGATCGCCTTCCTTGATGCGTACATTATTATATCCCCAACGGATGTCGAGTTTGGTGAATATAAATGCTCCACTGAGATCGGCAATGAGCTTGGGTATGAGGGGGAGTGGGTACTGATTGTGTATGGTCCATTTATTGATATTCCGATAATCCTGCATGGGGCGTAGTTTTCTGTCCTTCTTTTTAATGAAGAAAAAGGAGGATGCGTACAGGGATTTTGATGGTCTAATGTATCCTTTTGCCAGTTGTTCATCCAGGAATTCTTTGAGGGCTTTGTCTTCTGCGGGGCTCATTGGGTAGACTTTGCAGTCTATTGTGTCAGGTGTGTCCGGTTTAAATTTGATGGCATGGTCCCATGGTTTGGAGAGTGGGAATCGATGAGATTCTTCTTCACTAAAGATCTTGACGTGTCGTTTGTATTCTTCTGGGACGACTTTCTTCTCTGTATATTGTTGGGCTTCGATGGCCAGTTCTGTTGAAGTGGTGGCTCGGAGTTGTGTAGCTTCTGGATCACACTCTTGTCAAAGTTCCTCTTCGACCCTTTGTTTGTCGGGCATCCCTAGTACTTTCTGGAGTATGAGTCAGGCAATGACAGGGTCTATGTGTGGTTTGGTGGGATTGATGGTGCGGAGTACGACGGGATACTCAGCTTCGTTTAATGTGGCAGATGCCCATTGAATGTCGGGTTGGAAAGTGGCCAACCAGGGGTATCCCAGGATGATGTCTTCTCCTCCTACGTCGGTAACGAGGAACCTCATGTCCTTCTTGATCCCTTTGGTTTTGACCTCGAGATCCACGCAGTGGGTTATTTTGCCCCCTTTGTTGTGCGTGCCATCAATATTCCAGATCTTTCAATGACGGTCTAACTCCTTGAGGCCTAGCCTCATTCTTCTTGTGAAATCCAGATGGATAAAGTTGTTAGTGGCTCCAGAATCCACTAAAGCTTGTTTGTCGGCCATGGTGTAACTTGCACATAATGAGTGTAACGCTACCACGGCGTTTAGTTCGACTTGAACTCGGGCAAAGGCGTTCACGACTTAGCTGGTCGTAGATACTCGCGCAGTGTCTCCGTAACTCCGTAGAATACCACTAAGGCGATCCACAGAAGACGCCCTACTAGTACTAAGGCAACTCCAACTTGATGTGTTGAAAGGGCCAGGGTCTTAGACTCGAAGGTCAAGACTTATGAAGGCGTCGTCCCTTAAGGAAGAAGAAGAGGGACAAGACTTCAGGCTTAAGATCGAATAGAGAGGGTGGTATTGAAAAGAAGACCAAGATGCCCTTCTTGGTCTTCACGAGCCACTATTTATACATATTTCAGAGGTAGCTTTAAAGCTCCTCTCTAAGGTATTATCCCGTAGCGTAAGTAGCTCGAACCCTACTACAACTATCCTAGTAATGAGTCATACTAACTATCACATGTTAGTACGACTCGTGCTGACTGATGCTTTGCGTCCATGACTAATACCTCCTTACTACCGTAGTCATAACCGTATAGTAAGGGTCCGAATCTTTCCTCAACTCGTACCGTAAGTCCGTAAAGTCCATCCGTGACAATGAGACTGGAACATGCATAGATTGATAGCATGTTATGAACACAGAGTTACAGTGTAATGCCCTCACCCAGGCTGTTGGGTTCAGGCACTTTGAAAATCCTCCTGACTCATCAGGTCCCTCATCACCAATGCCTTTGCTTCTTTGTCCAACAATCAGACTCCATTTATCCAACTGGTCGCCCAATCTTGTGGCGTATCAGTGGTGGCACAGGCGCCTCGACTGCTTCAGTTGTCTTCAAATTAGATGAGCGGCTCTTTGGCATTGCTTCGAACTTCTTCTATGAAGGCGCCACGTCCTTGGCATGGCTGCCAGTTCTGGTTGTTGTGTGGGCGGCGTGGCTGTAGGCAATTGTGTGAGAAGTGGCCTGGTTTGTTACAGTTGTAACAGATGACATCCTTAGTGTTGATAACTCCTCTACCCTGTGGGCGTCCTCCTCCTCCTCCTTGAGGGGTGTACAGCTGGTGCGTGTAGTCGATTTCCTCGGATCCTGCAAGCCTGGTGCAGACTCTACTGGGAGTGGTGTCCATGGTGTCGGGGTGGTTGCGGAACGACTGCCACCCTTGGCGAGGTTGCTGTGGGCGGTTGGGTGCGTTGAAGGTCCTCAGGGACGTATTCCCTTGCTTTCTGGGTCCTCTGAGGGGTTTGCGCCCTCCGAGTCAGGTCTGGAGGTGCATCCATTTGCACTGTTGTTCAAGTACGGCTACCTTCCATTGACTGTAAGTATTGGGGCTGTGGAAGTTATAGGCGTTCTTGTAGAGTTCTACAGGGAAGCCACTAGTGAATTTATCGAGCACTAGGGAGTCATCGAAGTGATACCCAGCTTTGCATACGGCCTTTTCGAATTTGGCTACATAAGTGTTGATGTCTTGCCCTTCCATTTGGAATCCCTTCTGGAGATCTTGTTGGGTGCATTCCTTTTCCAAGGTGTCGGCAAAAGTATTCTTGAATCCGAGCTCTATGGCTTGCCAGTGTTGGAATGTAATAAGTACGTAAGGCCCTTATCTATAGCAGTTACGACATTACTGCAAGTATGCTTTTCTATTACAGTAGTTAGGATACGTACTATACTGGGTGCAATTCACCTCTGAGCGAAAAGAAGCCTCATGGCTAAGTTGAAGTGGTAATTTACATCAGGCATATGTAAAAATGTGATATTGTGGATGCCTGTACTCATCACTTTTGCGCTTCCGGACATGGTGGGGCCATGGGGTATATAATGCCTCCTATGGGGAGGGAGGCGAATACAGATTCACTCTCTTTCTCACTTGTGCACCCTCTCCACTCTATAGTCTCTCAACCTATTCAAAGGTGAGGACACCATTCCTGATAGCTGCGTGCATTGCTGCGCTTCACTTGTATGCGTATGAGGCAGAACGGATGGAGCAGTGGCTCCACCAGCTTGCCGCCACACTGGGAGGTATCAAGGGGGAGCTTGCTCGCAGCAAGTTCCACCTGGAGATGGTGAACGTGTTGGACCAGATCGAAGAGGTGCAGTTGGGATGGATGGGAGGCGCTGGGGATCACAGGTGGCGTGGGCGCCACAGCTGAAAAGGGGGTGATGTTACGGATTGATGGATAAGACGCTTACTATGCAGTTATGACTATGGTAGTAAGTAGGAATTAGTCATGGACTTGGAATCAGTCAGCACCACAGTAGCACATGATTGTTACTGTGACTCATTACTAGTACATGTCATGAACCTAGAAACTTGTTCATGACTCAGGCATTCAAGACCGTTCCGGACCGGCCCGGTCTTACGTAATCACCTTCCTTATTGGGAAATCTGGAAGCGGAGTTCGAATTTCATACTCCGATAATCACGTGATCGATCACGTAATCAAGCCTCTATTTATCCACCACGTGATGCACCACGTGCAGAGCACCCCCTGAGGACTATGGAAGAGTCATTTGCCATTAGTCAAGATCCACCCCACGATTTGGAGCAAATCGTACCATATCCAAGGAATTATCCCATTGGTCGATAGAGAAGACACATTGCCAACATGTCACCGACTGTGGCGCAGTCATGCCACTTTCACGGATTTATCCTATTGGACTGCGGAGCAGTCACATCATTATCGCGTCATATCGACTGCAGATTGCGTCATATCGCACCATCAACTGCGGAAGAGTCATACCACCCTATGCTTTATTCTGATTGGACTGTGGATCTATCATATGATCCTGTTACTTATTGTGATTGGACGCTATTATTAGAAGTACTTGGATATTCCCTGCGCAGTTTCCGCAGCACCCGTGGAAAGGCCCTAAGCCTGCCCTAAACACCTACACACAGACCATGTTCCTAGGTATATAAGGCCTGCAAATTCCATGGATCAGTCCTCAGACTGTCCACTTTGTACTCCTCTCAAAGTCTGACTACTCTCCTGCCTGCCTCTCACCTCCTGTGCCCCTTCAGTCATTGGACGAAGCCCCTTTGACAAGTGCCACTACCCCTCAGCTGAGCACTGAGTTCTGTCTTCAGTGCCCCTTCACAAGCAGCCCTTCCCCCAGTCCCCTTTCCCTATTGTTATCTGACACTATCACCCCTGGCTCTACCAACCCCTTGTCAGACTGAACGTATTTGTCAAGTGGCAGTATGTTCTTCACAGTACAGTCATAGTAGGGTTTGAGCTACATATGCTACTGGACTTCGGACTTCGCAGAGGGGCTTTAAAGCTACCTCTTTTTTTTTTTTTTTTTTTTTTTTTTGAATCAATTTATATCCCGGAGCAGTATTTTAGTACAAAGCCGGTGTTACGGACTACTTGTTACTCTGTGCGGAAACCAAACCCTCGGTAAATCCCTCAACTTTATGAGTGCGCCACTTCCTATTTACGGATTAACAGTAAGGGCGAAACCTTGCAGACCTGCGTGCGACACCTTAGGCCGTATTGGGAATTCGATGCAGTAAGGACGAGAGTAAGTAAGCAAGATTGTCACAGTAACGTAAGGAGAGGTAGGTAATGTCCAGTTAAGGGCATAGTGTCCAATTAAGGTCACAGGTGGGGTTCGGTGGGGTTAGTGTTCGTTGCGGACCCTCCCAGAGGGGCCAAGGTAAGTTCGGTGGTAATGTTATGTAAGGGGACGGGTGAGGTCCCCCTGGTGCGGTCTCCCAGCCAGTCTGTGCGTGTGTCATCCAAGTCCTCATCCTTACCTCCCACGCCCTCGCCTCGCCTTCCGCTTCTTCCTCTGCAATTACCTAATGGGCCCGTCTGGTCCCCCCATCACGGGGTGTCACTATGGGCTCGGCAAGGTTGTTTCGACGGCCGGGTTATCCTCGGCGGCACCGTACTAACTCAGGGGGCCCAATCCCTGGCTTTCCATGTGACCAGTGAGGCCCGATCGGCGCCGGCTCCGCTTGCAGGGTTGGTCCACTTCGGGTCTTGCTCGGGTCGAGTTGGTCGGGTTGGTTCGGTTGTGGTGCAGGATTGTCGGAGATGGAATCGGAGAACTGGGTGTGGGGTGGGTTGGGGTGTTGGGTGGCGTGGGATGCCAGTGGTGCGCCAGCAGAGCCCAGGGTAGGTGGCCGGATTAGGGCCGGTGGGGTTCAGGTGGGTTGTTTCGTGGGTTGCGGGTGGCGGTATGGACGGACCGTCGAGATCCGAGTTGGCGTGACCAGGTCACGAGGGTTGAGTAATGACAGCCCCTGTCAGGAATATTGCCTGAGCGAGGATTGAACCCGAGGGCTCGCCCCAAGCTCTCCTGAGCAGGGTGGGGGGTGGCAGCAAAGCCCGGTGCACCATCCACCCCCCTAAAGCTACCTCTTACATGTATAAATAGTGGCCTTTGAAGACCAAGAAGCTCCATCTTTGTCTTCTTCAGAATACCACTCACTTCGTCTTATCTCCTCAAGCCTTCACGCTTCAACTTGTAGTTTCCTTGACCTTCGAGTCTAAGGCCGTCGCCATTTCACCTCACCAAGTCTTCGTTACTTTGGTCTTCGCCCTCAAGTCCCTCTGGATCGCCTTAGTTGTATTCCAAGGGATACTTAGGACTTACAAACAATATTGCGAGAGCTGCTAAGTCGTGAACACCCTTTATCGAGTCCAAGTTGGACTAATGCCATGGTAGCATAACATGCGGCGACAGAGGCAATATGCAAGTGCTGTGGAGCACATGCAGGTGCCTTGCCCTTCCCTTTAGCCTTGCCTCTTCCAGAACCACACCCTCTGCGCTGCCTATTAGGCTGCTGCTGGGTGGACAGGCTGGGGGCGCTAGGCTGCTGCGATGAAGAACCCTGCTTTGAGAAGCGAGGGTCTGTTTGCTTCTGCTTAACGGCAGAAAGCTTCTGCACATTATGAGTGGCCTTATGCTGTCCGTGATTTGTTTCAGTCTTGTATTGGCTCTCAACACAAGCCAATACAGTGGTGAGCTGAAGATCTGCCAAGGCAAGATTGTTGCACATGACAGGGATGAGGTGCTCCCATTTCTGGGGTAGAGCGAACATAGCAATAAGGGCTTGCAGCTGTGGGCGGATGGCAAGGGTAGTGGTGTTAGCACCAGTACCAACAGTAACTGCTCCAAGACAAGCAAAGGTGGCAGCCATTTCTCAAACTGGGGAGCAGGATGCTGATTAGTGTTGAAACGGATGGAAATGGCTTCTTTGAAGTCCTTGTAGATGCGGGGCATAGAGACCGCACCATACTGGTCCTTCACAGAGTCCCAGAGCGCCTGAGAAGTCGCTCCGGAGACTGCCTGCTGAATAGCAGGTGAAAGGGGTAGGGTAAGATTACCCCTGGCCATCTCATCGCATTTCATCCAAGCCGCTCTATCAGCGGCATCAGCAGCAGGAGGTTGAGGGATGGTGCCAGCAATGTAGCCCCAGAGCCCTTGCAACATGAAAAAAGCAGTCATTTGCATAGACCAGGAGGCCCAGTTAGAGCCATCGAAAATGGGGACAAGCATAGTGAGTTGGGACAACATGGTAGTAGAGATCTGTTGGCTTTAAGGACGTCAGCATTGCATTACCATAATAACAATACTGAGCGAGATACAAAGCCAATATTAGTCCCATATATGACCCGAAGGTCAATACTATAACGTTGTACTGGTCTTTGCAGTCTGCCAGATAGCCGCTCTAGCCAATATAGAACTGCTCGACATCACCCCAAGGTTGTCATGTGCAGCGCCTCAAACTTAATTGAGGTTGTTCACATGGCCTTGTTTAGGTAGGTGAGCGGTCTGGTCTGCGTACTCCTCTAGAGTACAATATTGGGTTGCTAGTAGCCAGGGAGCCTCCTTAAGGTCTAGTGCCCTACAACCACACGGGTCCCCTCTTTTCAAAGGCAACGCCGTGGTGGGCGGTGACCAAGGTGCAGCTCTATCAAAGAGCGCAACGGCAAACCCTGTAGCAGGGCCCATAACCTGAAGCGCAGCAATGCATGCAGCTATCAGGAATGGTGTCCTCACCTTTGAGTAGGTTGAGAGACTATAGAGTGGAGAGGGTGCACAAGTGAGAAAGAGAGTGAATCTGTATTCGCCTCCCTCCCCATAGGAGGCATTATATACCCCATGGCCCCACCATGTCCGGAAGCGCAAAAGTGATGAGTACAGGCATCCACAATATCACATTTTTACATATGCCTGATGTAAATTACCACTTCAACTTAGCCATGAGGCTTCTTTTTGCTCAGAGGTGAATTGCACCCAGTATAGTACGTATCCTAACTACTGTAATAGAAAAGCATACTTGCAGTAATGTCGTAACTGCTATAGATAAGGGCCTTACGTACTTATTACATTCCAACAACAAGTGGTACCGGTGGACCTTGGCCTTGAGGCTCACATCGTGCAGCTCCCCGAGGGTGCGATCAAAGCGAGGGCGGTCGTGGTAACCACCGGCGAAAACCATGAGGTCCTCCTGGGGATAATGGGGCTTACCTCGGGCCCTGACCTGCGGCTCAGCGTACAGCAGTTTCGAGTACACCTTCTCACTGTCCTCCACCAGTCCGAGCACCAGGGGGTCCGTGTTCATGATGGTTTGAACGTATGTGGCCTGGTGGGTTCGCCCCTGTCTGTCGGTGATGGGGTAGTGTATGAAGTCCTCCCCGTGGTTGTACTTGTATCCATGGGGAGGGGGCCCTAAGGCACGGTGTCGGAGTTGGAGCAGGGGGAAGAGGGGAGGAGTGTCGGCTTGAACTCCTCCTCGGTAGAGTGGGCGTCCTGTGGTGTTGCATGCATAGGGGGTTTCACGGGGGTTGTCAGTATCGGTGGCAGTGACAATGAGTGGGTGCTCATCTGGGTAGTAGTCCCGGAGGCTCCCTCCTGCCTGCTCCAGTATCGTCTCATCTGTTCGACCACCCTGTCCTTCCTCCACCTCATCATTTCCGACTGCTGTTTGGTCGCCCTCTGAATTTGCTCCTGCTTCCAGGCCTCCGCTACTTGCCTCCACTTCTCCTCCCTCTTCCAATCTTGCCACCGCAATGTTGCCGGCAATGGGCTCTTCTTCGGCCCACTGCTCCACTCTAACTGGGAGAGGTTGAGGTGAGGACACCTCACTGTCGCAGAGAGCTGCACGAAGCCGATTGACTTTGGGCGTTGTAAGCGGGATGGTGTTGAGCCGCTGTCCGTCTTCGGTGACGAGCCACCAGCTGGCAACGTTGCTGGTGTTGGAGACGTGCTCGGCGGGGAGGAGGCTTTGAAGAGCTGTGATGAGCTCTTGGTGGGTGATAGGTGCCGTGTTTGAGGCAACACAAGCGATGGCATCGGTGGCAGTGGGAACGGACATGGTAGTGAGTATGGAGCGAATGAAGCCAGAGTGAGGAATGAGAGGAGGTGATGGGGGTTGTAGCGACACCTTCCTGGCTTTTAAGTCGCGCGTGAGTCGGGGATTTAAAGATTGATACTCAGCTAGGGCTTCGTCTGCAAATATGTCATTCCTGTTGACCCACTGGTTTTCCGAGTCAGGGTACCCCTTCCATTTGATCAGGTACTGGAGGCGTCGCCTTCTGCTGAAATGCCGGTGGTCTAGAATCTTCTCGACTTCGTACTCTTCCTCTCTGTCTACCAAATCTGGTGCTGGGTGCTGGAAATTTTCTCCATGCATGAGGGTTTCGCGATAGGGTGTGAGAAGATCAATGTGGAATATGGGGTGGATGCTCCATTGTGTGGGAAGTTCCAATTGATAGTTTACCGGTGATAAGACCTGTGTGATTTTGAAGGGTCTGTGCCGCCTTGCAGCCAATTTGGGCGTCAGCTGATTGGTCCTTAGGTGACGTCCTTCTAGCCACACGTAATCTCCGAGTTGGAATTTAGGCGTATCTTGGTGTTTGACCCACAGTGATTGTGCCTTTTTGATAAGGTCTTGCGCTTCCTTCCGTGCTTCTCGGAATTGTTCAAGCCTCATGGTGACCTGTGGGATGGGGGATGGCTTATCAAGCCAATCAGCACATGGGTCATATCCCATAAGGAGTGAGAATGGGGACTTCCTTGTCGCTTCATGAGGCCAATTGTTGTGCACGAATTCTGCTATTGGTAGAAACGCCACCCAGTTATCTTGTCGCTCATTAGTCCAAAAGCGGAGATATTGTTCTAGCCATTGATTTGTCCATTCGGATTGTCCATCGGTCCAAGGGTGATAGGCAGTTGATATGTTTTGTTGGATTCTCAGTATCCAACATAGTTCCCTTGTGAATTTCGACGCAAACCGGGGGTCTCGGTCACTGATGATCTTGGACGGAAGTCCAAAATGTCAGAACACGTAAGTGACGTATAATCTGGCGGTTTCTTCTGCGGATATTTCCTCTGTGCACGGGATGAATACAGATGCTTTAGTGCAGTCATGGTCAGTAATGGTGAGGATGGCATCGTATCCTTGTGATTGGGGAAGCTTAGTGATGAAATCTAAGGCAATTGTTTCAAGAGGGAGTGCGTCTTCTCAGGGTGTTATTGGGACTAATGGAGCTTTAATGGGATGCGTGTTGACCTTGTGTCATTGACATTCTGCACATCCTTGTACGTAGTTTCGCATGCCCAGCTTCAGTTCTGGCCACCAGTATCTGCGCTCCACCAGTTGTGTGGTTTTTGTGATTCCTGGGTGTCCGTGTACTGGTGGATCGTGGTGCATAGAGATGAGTTTCCGTTTCTCCTCTAGTGTACCAGTGATGACGTACTTCCCTTGTCGGTACCAAGCTCCATCTACGTATTTCAGTTGTTGCGGATCCACCCAGTATTGTAATACGATCTCCTTTTGAGGGGGTTGCTGTGTGGCTTGTACTGTAGTGACTTTTGTGAACATGTCTTCTGGTAGTACTACGATGTTTTCATTGTCTCATTCACCCTGGTCATAGTCTGGTCTTCGTGAGAGGGCATCGGCTCTTCCATTATTCTTCGCTGGGATGTGGTGAATCTCGAAGTCGTATTCCATTAGCTCAAGTACTTCCCTAGCAACTCTCCAGCTTATCTTTTGCGGGAGTTTCCAGTATTGGAGGTTCATATGATCGGAGTAGATCTTGATCTTGTGCGGTGATCCTGCCAGTAGTGGTCTCCAGTGCCTGAGTGCTTTAACAATGGCGAGAAGCTCCAGGTCGTATATGTCGTAGTTTCGTTCTGCCTTGTTCAGGGTGGCCAAGTAATATCCGATGGGATGTCGCTTGTTGTCTTCCTTCTTTTGGAGGAGTACCGCTCCGGTTGCGAATCCTGACGCATCTACTTCTAATTCGAATGGGTCGTCCAATTTTGGGTGTGCGAGTACCAGTTCTTCTGTGACTAGGGCTTTGAGCTTTTCAAAGGCTTTGTTCTCTTTGTCGGTCCATCTCCAATCTGTGTCCTTCCTCGTGAGTTTGTTGAGGGGTTTGGCGTGTGTGGCGAAGCCGCAAATGAAGAGTCAGTAAAAATTGCAGAAGCCTAGAAATGAGCGTACATCACGGACCTTGGTTGGCATTGGCCAGTCCTTGATACCTGAAATTTTTACCGGGTCCATGCGTGTTACCCCCTTTTCAAGGATTACCCCCAGGTAATCCATTCGTGGCTTGTGGAATAGGCATTTCTTGAGTTTGAAGTAGAGGTTGTGTTCCATGGCTACTTGTAGTACGTTGTGGACTGCTTCTTCGTGATCCTGTTGTCCTGCCGGGTCCCGGGTCGCGATGCCTATGTCATCCATGTAGACTCTTATAATGGTTCCTTTGCTCTTGTGTTTGGCAATAGTGTCTCGATAGATTGCGTTCATCATCATTTGGAAGGTTGCCGGGGAATTGGTGAGTCCAAAGTACATAACTGTGGGTTCAAAGAGTCCATACCGTGTTTTAAATGCTGCCTTATGTTCGTCCCCTTCTTGTATCTGTATGTTGTTGTACCCCCATTGGACGTCCAGTTTTGTATAGGTGTGTGCTTGACTGAGGTCCGTGATGAGGTCAGAGATGAGGGGAAGGGGGTATTGATTGTGGATTGTGACTGCGTTGATCTTCCTGTAGTCCTGTACTGGTCGTAGTTTCCCATCCTTCTTTTTTATGAAGAAAAAGGAGGACGCGTAGGGGGATATGGAGGGACGCATGTATCCCTTCTTTAACTGTTCATCCAGGAATTCTTTGAGTTTGCCGTCTTCTTCTTGAGTCATTGGATAGACTTTGCAGTCGATAGCTGGTGGCATGTTTTCCTTGAACTCTATAGCGTGGTCCCACGGTCGCGAAGGGGGAAATCGATTGGATGCTTCTTCGCTGAAGATTTTCGTGAACTGTTGGTAAGCTTGGGGGAGTTCTACTTTGTCGTGGAACTGCTTAGCTTCGATAGCCAGCTCTGTTGCAGTAGTGCGTAGGTGGCTTTCTTCCGTGAGTTCTTCCACTATGTCATGCTTTTCTTCTTCTGTGATTGTAGCTCCTATGACATGGTGTTCCTTGTTGGGATTGATGGACCGGATTACTACGGGGAGCATGTTTTCGTGTATAGTGGCATATCTCCAGTTGATTGTTGGTTCGTAGGTGGCGAGCCAGGGGTATCCAAGTACCAGATCTTCGTTTCCAATGTTGGTGATTAGGAACCGCATTTTCTGACATTTTTGGTTAGTTTGGATTTTGAGATCTACGTAGTGTGTGATACTGCTGGCTTTGTTCTCCATGTTGTCTATATTCCATATTTTTTGGGGTCTATCCAATGTTTGGAGACCGAGTCCCATTCTTTTTGCAAACGAGGGACGTATGAAGTTGTCGGTGGCTCTGGAGTCTATGAGCCCTTTGATGTCGGCCATTGCATAACTTGTGCGAATTGAGACTGGAATTCGAAGCGAATGATAGCGAGTCATGATTACAGAGTTACAGTTAACCACCCTCACCCAGGCCGCCGGGTTTAGGCGTTTTGAAAACCCTCTTTCCCCCACATCTCCTGGAGGATGAGGTCTTTGACATCGTCCATCTCCCCTGCTACTCCTGCCAGCCAGTCCTTGGCTCTTTGCTGTGGCGGGGCCGTACTAGTGCTTCTTGCTTGCGCCAGGGGTTCTTCTTGGGAGTAGTAATTGGTCTCTGCTACTCGACCAGTGGCTTGTCTCCTTCTAGGCTGGGTGCAATTTCGTGAGAAATGTCCCGTTTGGTTACAGTTATAGCAGACAACTGTCCTCATATCTCGGGGTGGAGGTCCTCCTCCTCTTCCGTACCCCCCGCATTGAGGTCTTGGTACAAACGGCCTGTTGGGGTCTCCGACTTCCGCCACTCTTGCCCGTGTTCTGTCTGCTGAGGTGTCCATTGCATTTGGGTTGTATCTGGGTGGTGGTGGTCCTCTTGGTGGGCCCCAGTTGGGTTGCGGCCTCCAGCGGGGTTGTGCTGACGATGGAGGTGCCTTGCTTTTGAAGTTGTCGAGATGTGCCTTCATATGGATATACTGTTTTTGTTGGTGCAGAGCACACCTTTTCCAGCCTTCGAAGGTGTGGGGTTCATCCAATTCGTACACCTTCATAAACAGTGCTCATGGTAGTCCCACTGTGAACTGGTCGATGGTTTGTTGGTCATTTAGGGCATAATGAGCTTTTCTTGCTAGTCGCTCAAACTGAACCACGTACGCGTCAATATCTTCCCCCGTCATTTTAATTCCCTTCTGGAGTTCGGCTTGGGCTTGTTCTTCTTCTAAGATATTGGAGAACCTCTTGGTGAACTCGGTGGCGATGTGGTTCCACAGGGTCTGGGAGTATTGGTTTACCCCTCTTTGTACTTCTCGGTTTAGCCATTCGAGCATAGTTAGCGTCCATTCACTAATATTGACTCCTTTGACGTATCCCAGGAATAGGGGTGATCTTCGGTATTCGTTTTGCATAGTGGGGGCGTCCAGGTTCATCCCCCAGTAGACATGCCATTGCGTCAGAAAGGCTTCGTATTTAGCGCGATCTCCATCATATACGGTCGGAGGTTCACCTGACAATCTGTCCGATCCATGTCCTCCTCCTCCTCCCAGTCCAGGAGGGGGTATTCCTCCTGGCAGTCCTCCTCCTCCTGGTGGTCCTTCTCCTCCTGGTGGTCCTTCTCCTCCTGGTGGTCTTCCTCCTCCTGGGAATCCTCCTCCCGTCGGTCCTTGCCCGGGGAATCCTCCTGGCAATCTGCCTGGTGGTGGTGGCGGACATGTGGGGGGGTCAGGTTGGTCTGGGCCTATTGTGTGGAATAGTGCTGCGTCGTCTGCAGTCATTCAGTGACCCGTGGAGGGGTTTATAGGATTGAGGATGGCCTCTGCTTCCTCTCTGATGCGTCGTACTTCATCCATGGTTTGGGTTTCTGTAGCCATGGGGCTTCTGATGTGAATTTCTTCTGGGATGGTGATGTGTAGGGACTCAGCTATGTGGGCCAACAAGCTTGAATCGTCTCCTGTTCCCGGTCGTGCTTCGCTTTCTGTAGCAGTCTGTTCTTCTACTGGTTCTTCGTGGCTCGATTCCGAGGGTGTTTGTTCCCTTGGTTGTTCTTCTTCACTTTCGCTGTCGCTATCCCTGTCAAGTGGTCCCCAGTCTTCTCCGTGAAGTTCTCTTGAATCGATGTCGCAGTGGTAGTGCCTTCCGGTTGGTCTGACGACGTCCCACCAATTGTCTACAGGGTTCCACGTAACTTCCATCCAACAGAAGTTCGAATAGTTGAACTCAACTGGTCTGTATCTAACAGCATCTCTGGGGAAGTCGACAAAGTATCTGGTGTCTCCTCTATATTCTCTCCACCTTGCTGCTCCTGGGAATTGTCATGGTACTGATTGTTCTCCTCTGGTATCGAGGCTGTAGGGTTGGAAGTTTCTCCACTGTTCTCTTGTGGTGAACGCCACATTTGGGGGATCTTGGTCTTAATGTTACGCTACCACGGCGTTAGTCTGACTTGGACTCGATAAAGGGCATTCACGACTTAGCGGCTCTCGCAATATCATTCGTAAGTCCTAAGTATCCCTTGGAATACGACTAAGGCGATCCAGAGGGACTTGAGGGTGAAGACCAAAGTAATGAAGACTTGGTGAGGTGAAATGGCGACGGCCTTAGACTCGAAGGTCAAGGAAACTACAAGTTGAAGCGTGAAGGCTTGAGGAGATAAGACGAAGTGAGTGGTATTCTGAAGAAGACCAAGATGGAGCTTCTTGGTCTTCAAAGGCCACTATTTATACATGTAAGAGGTAGCTTTAAAGCCCCTCTGCGAAGTCTGAAGTCCAGTAGCGTATGTAGCTCGAACCCTACTACAACCGTACTAGTAATGAGTCACAGTAACAATCATGTGCTACTGTGGTGCTGACTGATTCCAAGTCCATGACTAATTCCTACTTACTACCATAGTCATAACTGTATAGTAAGCGTCTTATCCGTCGATCCGTAACACCGCACTACCACCCCCTACTTCTCACAAGGTGACTCATATTGGGTCATCTGGTGTCACCACAAGGACAGAAGTCGAATCATCCTCTCCTCAGAGGACTTCTGGCTTCTTTCCTTCGGTCAATAAGGCATTGATGCTCACTGAACGGCTGAATGTACCCGCTACAGTCCAGACTGTAAAGACACTTGAGCAGCGCTTTGCTGACATTGACGTCCTCATGAAACCTTGTCTCGAGACATTCATGGAAGAGGAGTATGACTCCGATTTCGACATCGATATGACGCAGCAGCCTTCGGGCAGCACTCAACCAATTATGAACACCAATGGACGTGATGACACCGAGATTTTTGGTGAGCATTCTAATGCTCTCCAAATTGACTTGTCGGATCTGATTGTAAGCAATGGGGGTTCTGATACAGAAAACTGTGCCCCCACACCTCCTTACATTGACCCAGCTTCTATTGTCGAAGTGACAGTCAGGTGGGCTACTACCGGCGAAGGCTGCTTCCCTCAATCTCGTTCTAATGAACAGATTGAATCTATCTGGCGTAGCAACCAACAGTACCTTCGAGATAATGGCAGAGAAACACATCCCTATTTCAATGCCCTTGTCTCTCCTTCGGTCTCAATAGGCCGCTCCTTGACTCCGGAGTCCTTCTTGACTGGCCTGGATACTGAGATCCTCGATTGGGGATCATGTGATGAAGAGTACGTCTTTTCTTCACTTTGCGCACCACATGCTGATAACATTACAGAATTAGTCCTGCCCCTAAGAAGACCAAGGGTTGGCATCTGTAATAGTATCGTAAATCTACGAGAATTGCATGTAGTAGCACCAAAGTCACTCAAAATGTATAATTATAGCAGCGCTCTCCTTGATTCTTTTGAGTGTGAGCACAATGAGTACTTCAGTCAATGCGCTAAGTGTTTAGAGCGTACTAAAAATATGTGGCTTCTTGACTCGGGAGCATCAGCACACTTCACTAACCAACTTAGTGACTTCATTGACTATAAGCCAACTGCTCAGTCTGATAAGATTCCTGTAAAGACTGCTGCTCATACTCTATATGTTGAAGGGACCGGAACTGTCTTGCTTGAGCGTTACATCACAGACAAACTCATGATCACACAGGTATATCTGGTTCTGTACATTCCAAGAATGAGCACATGTCTTCTATCTATGGGAGTCTTCTTACAGCAAGGTTTGCGCGTTTTGGGGAATTTGCAGCATATTAACTTGCTACGTAAAAAGAAAACAATTGTCCAATGTAAACCCCTTCTTCACGGACAATTGTTATATTGGCTAGATGCCTCTATATCCACTCTAACTGAGTCGCTTATTGCGAACCAGTCTGCGTTATCTAATGTAGACTATGACCTTATGCATCATCGCCTCGGTCACCCATCTAAAGAGGTTCTAAGATGAGCTAAGGAAAACACTAAGGGCTTTCCAGAAGGGATTACTATTCCCACCTCTGATGTAATATGTCCTGGGTGTGCGCAAGGCAAAATGCCTGCTGCCTCACATCCTCCATCTGTTACAAGGGCTAAAGCCTCTTTCAATTGGATTCATTCTGATTTGAAAAGCTTCCCTATACCATCATACCACAAATATAAGTATTTTATTGTCTTTTTTGACGATTATACTTCATTTGCATGGATCACTCTTTTACAGGACAAAGCCTCTGCTATTACTGCTTTAAAGCAGTGGCTTGTGTTAATTAAAAATCAATTTAACGCTACCATAAAAGAATGGATGTCCGATGCTGGTGGTGAATACAAATTGGATGTTTTCCTAAAGCAGCTTAAGGATGCTGGCATAACAGTGCTACAGTCTGCGCCACATACGCCACAGCAGAATGGGCGCGCTGAGCGCTTTATGCGCACCATAATGGACAAAGCTCAGGCCATACACCTTGATGCTTGTTTACCACAGAGTTGGTGGGAATTTGCAGTTCAACACGCTGCACATTGTTACAATAGAACCCCCATAAGTCACCTTCAATGGCAGACTCCTTACAAACTATTACACAATGAAGTCCCTGACATATCGCATCTTAGAGTATTTGGTTGTGGTGCCTATGTGCACATTCCAGAAGCTCGCCAGGTGAATAAACTTTCCCCTAAAAGCGAGCTCATGATCTACCTTGGTAGAGGACCTGGAATGAAGGCTGATGTCTTCATGCGCACACCAAATACCTTGTTCTATTCAGACAAGGCACTCTTTGATGAAGCTCTATTTCCTAGGTGTCCTAAAGACAATCCTAGACGTGAGCCCCGAGGTGTAACTCAGTTAGATGATACAGTTCCCCATGAGCTGTCTAAAGACCATACCACTCCTGGTGATGATGACGACCCACCACCTGAGCCTCCTATTACCAAAGGGAGAAGCACTCCCCAGCCAGCCGCTGGACCCCCTCCTAGTACTCATACTAGAGGGATTGGATCGCAGCTACCTCCGCCTTTACCCCCTGACCCAGTACCTGGTTGTTACGTCCTAGCAGGGACATAGGTTCAAGGGGCTCGATATCACACAAGTATCAAGCGAAGACGTCTATTGTCTTATTGCTATGAAATACAAGTGGTCTGGGGTGTGGCACAATATGTGCCACTACTCTGTAGTTAGGGCTCCTTGCCCAAAGTGTCTGGCACTTCTCTATACTCAGTCTTGTGAGTACACAGAGTCTAACAGGTGTGATGCGTTGATATAGTTTAACTGCAAAGACTTTGAGGGTGTCCAGGTTAGGGACAGAGGTAGGGGATGCACAAGAAGAGGGGAAAGGTTGAATCACACCAAAGAGCGAAGGCAAGGTTGCTAGATTGCAAACGAAGCCAAGTCTGGCTTCCTACAGTTTAAAGTACAGCTTTAAATAGGACGAGGTTCCAAACAACATGAACACAAGTCCACACAGAAGTAAAGAGCCATAACAAGATAAGGCACTGATGTAGAAGCGGAGTCTAGGGTGGCTAACTTTGATAGCCCCTTTGGTAACAAAATAAAAGACAAATGGAGCAAAGTGAAACAAGATAACAAAAGTCACATACAGAGAAAGTCCAAAGCATCGGATCATAACATGAGCCCCTCTCTAAGTCAACTCTTCCTAGAGTGCTTCGAAGTCTACAAGGTCGTATACATCAGCATCCCTATCGTTGTAAGGGGTAGGGCTTTGAGGGGATTGACAGCGATGAGTACGAAGGAAATTGAAGGGGCCATAGGTCCCACAGCGTCGGCAAAGTTCATACTTGGGGCACTTGATTTCTTTGTGGCTATTGCTGGTCTGACACTTGCCACACCACTTAGTGCGTTCTTCTGGGGCTGGCCAAAGGCACTGGTAGGCGAAGTGGTCTGTGCTTGAACACCTCCAGCAGTACCTTCATTTGTGGGGGCAGGTGAAGGAGAGGTGGTCTTCAGATTGACATCTGAAGCAGAGCTTGATGGTGCCATTCTTGTTTTTGCGCTTCTTCTTCCTTTCTCCTGAAGGGCTAGGTCCCTCAGGTTCATCATGGAGCTGTGGCATAGTGTGGAAGTGGAGGAGGCCTGGTGATGGGGTGATGTAGAGTGTGGGCACCGGTGGAGAAGGAGGTGAAGGAGGGTGGAGGATGTTCCACTGGTCAGATATGTGAACCAGTGCTTTATGTTCTTGTAGGCGTCACCTAGCACTCGTTAGTTGCATGTCGATATCCAACAGGTGTCTCTTGAGGGGGGCCATCGTGTTGTACAGGTCATTCACCTGTTTCTGGATGGCCTCTTGGTTCCGCAAGAGTCTGCAGACTCAGTGGACCTCGGCAGTGAGGCGGTCGTTGTTCAGGTCTTCTAGTACTTTGTCTACTTTGGCAGCTAGAGTATGGCCCTCTTTGAAGTTCTCCATTTGTGCTGGAGAGATGGGGGGTGTCGGATTTTCTGGGTCATTGTCTTGAGGGAGGAGGAAGAGGGGTAGTCCATAGCGAGGGAGGTCTTTGCCTAAGGTGCCAATGGCATCTTCTTTGTTGTCACTGATCTGGATGTACTTGGTGTCTTTGTGTTGGAAGGAGGAAGGGTTGGTGTCATCTGGGATGAGGAAATGGACATAGTGAGTGCTCCAGGGGTCATTGACGAAGAAAGGGAACCCTGGGTCATCATCATTCTCCTGGATGTGCATCCTATCATAGTTGATGGGTAGAGCGTCCATCGCTGAGTCATTGATGATTTCCCTGATCCTGAGGATAGCGTTTCTGGGGTCTGGGGGAGAGGTGTTGGCACGCTGGACTTCTGGAGTGGGAGGAGCAGTGAATCCTGGGGGAGGGACGCGGAGGACTGCTCCTTCTTCTGTTTCTATGACACTTGGCATAGTGGGGTCGATGGGCTGAGGGTGGTGGACAGTAGGAGACAAGGAACGCATGCGCTGGGGGGAGTGGTCTGAGGAGGAAGAGACAGATGGGGTCTCGTCGAAGGAGCCTCTTTCCATGGCACGAGCAACGAGGCATTCTACAGAGGAGGAGCGAGAGGGCATTGTGTTTGAGTGAGTGGGAAGTGTGGTGACTGTTTGTACAACTACTTCTTTTCGTTTTAACCATTTCTTTGCTCCCTCATTTTTGGGGTTGCACTCAAAGTGTTCCTGAATAAGTTCTGGGGCATTGAGGTTCTTCTCTGGTTCCCAACTGTTGTGTGCATCGGAGTATCCCTTCCACTTGATCAGGAACTGTAATTGGTTCCTGTGGCATCTTGTTTCTAGTATCTTTTCGATTTCCCACTCTTGTTCTTGTAGCGGTATGACTTAACACTACATCAAGTCAAGTGAATGGGAATGAACTGTCAAGGGTGAGACCCAAGCTTGACGCGGAGATAAATCATGCGCTAGACCTACAGTTGACATGGAGTGAGCATACACTAACAAGACCTTTATTCAAGGTCAAAGCACGTGGTGTCACATGGCGGCAGGCTGAGTGGAGAACCAAGAGGACAAGTTGGTTCCACTCAGGATACTACAGGCAAGCTTAAGTATCTACTGTGGTTGTGATTAAGTTGGAGCTTGAACACTGTTACTAAGTGTAAAGTAATCGACTATGACTAAAGAGCTGACACGTCGTGTCTATTAATAGCCTTATCTTTAGTGCTGACTGATGCACTGTCATTAAGGCTGACTACGTATGACGTGTCGCTGAGTAAAACCTAATACAGCGCGTAATACATGCCTACTAAGCGTAATCTAGAGCGTACTAGATGGTTCTATCCTAATCTACCAATCAGAGAGTCTGTCCATATATAGAATGTGACCATAAAGGGATATCCCAAGTATGGGAGTGCTTTCCCAGGGTCACATGATCAAAAGTGCACGATATTTCATGTGACTAACTAGAGAACGTGATGGCAGGTCACGTGATCCACAAAAGGCGAAAATGACGTGTCCGTGACATCACCCCCCTCCTTAAGGGCTGACATCCACGTTGGCCTCTGTGTTAACAAATGGGTTCTGCCAAGGTAAGGACGCGTAGAGGAGAGCTGCTATTTTTCTGGGAGCGCCCAGGTTCTGTTGATGGAACTGCTCAACTTTCTCGGGGGCATTTGCCAGATTTTTTGCAGGTTCCCATGTGTCCTCACCTTTGCCATATCCTCTCCAGTGAACGAGGTATTTCAGAGTACGCCCAAAGAGTTTGGAATCTCTTATGTGGTCTACTTCGTACTCTTCTTCTCCCTCAATAACGACTGGTTCAGGAGGAGGCGGTAGCAGGCCATTGACTTCATTTCCTTTATAAGGGGAGAGACGATCCATGTGGAATACATCGTGGATACGCAGTGCAGGGGGGAGTGCAAGCTTGTAGTCGATGTTACTTATGACTTTAGTGACTTCAAATGGGCCTAATTGTTTAGGGCCCAATTTGGACGACTGTTGGTGTATCTTTATCTGCTTGGCTTGCAACCAGACTTTATCCCCAACATTGAAGGCATATGGCTTGTGCCTTTGTTCAATGTCTGTCTGCATTTGCTGTTTACTTAAGTGAAGTGCTGCCTCTGTGTCCTTTCTGGAGGAAATTAGCTTTTGAAGATGTTTATCGAGCGTTGGGATGCCCGTAGGCCTTCCAGCAGGAATTGTGAAGTCAGGCGTATAGCCATAGAGTAGCTCAAAGGGTGTATGACCCATAGCTGAGTTGAGTCTACTGTTTATCACAAATTCTGCTGTAGGAAGCAGATCGGCCCAGTCATCTTGCCTCTTACTAATGAACAGGCGCAAGTAGATCTCTACTTCTTGATTTTTGCACTCTACCTGTCCGTTAGCCTGAGGATGATAGGCCGTTGTTAGACCTGCGTCTATCCCTAACTGCTTATAGAGGGCACGCATGCTCCTTGCAGCAAACTGGGGTCTGCGATTGCTTATGATTTTACGTGGGATCCCATGCAAGGGGAAGACTTGCTCAAAGTAGATGGATGCAACCCCGTCAGCCGTAATTTGAGAGGTCACTGGAAATAGATGGATCTGTTTGGTGTAATGATCCACTATGTTAAGGATCATGTCCTTTCCATGTGACATGGGCAGTGGACCGATTAGATCGATTCCAATTAACTGCCATGGTCCCTCAGGTACTTCTTGTGGCTGAATGACTGCTTTGGGGTGTAGATCTTTGCGGTAGCGTTGGCATTGATCACATCCTTCTACGTATGAGGCAATAAAGCCTGCCATGCATGGCCACCAATAATAGCGGCTGACCAACTTGGTGGTTCCGTTCTTTCCAGGGTGACCGGTCGTGATCGTGTTGTGGCATGACTTAACCACATCACGTCGTAAGGCACGGTCGTTGGGAACGTAAAGCTTCCCCCTGTGATAGACTAAACCGTCTTCTTCCTCCCACAGTGCGACTCCATCCATAAGGGCCTTAGGAGCTGTCTTTTGTAATGTTTTAAGACCCTCGATAACTTCAGCTTCTTATATGGATGCGAGTCTTATGTGACTGCCTAGGGAGTCTACTTCGGGCACGAAGTGAGCTTGTGTGGCACTGAGGAAATGCTCTGGTCTTAAGACTTGGACCTGGCGATTATCCTCATTATCCTTGACATGGTCTCTAGAGAATTGGCTTAATGCATCGGCTTGCATCGAATCTCCTTTCTTATAAGTAATTTTGAAGGTGAAGCGACTTAAGTATAGTGCCCAGCGTGCTTGCCAGTGATTTAAGTCCTTCATACTAGCCCACCATTCCATATTTTTGTGGTCTGTAATTACTTCAAAGGAGATGCCTTCGAGGAAGTGTCTCCAGTCCTCTAAGGTGCGGATTAAGCTGAGCATTTCCCTGTCATAAATTTTGTAATTGCGTTCCTCTTTGCTCATAGATTCTGAGCGGTACGCGACAGGGTGCCAAAGACCATCGGGATACTTTTGCATGAGTATGCCCCCCGTAGCAAATCCGGATGCATCTGTCTCGACATGTGTAGGTAACTCCGGATTGTATACCCATAAAATGGGTTCCTGTACGAAGCGTTCCTTCAGCGTGTCGAAAGCATTCTGTTGCTCCGGATTCCAGTGCCATGGAGTGTCCTTCTTCGTGAGGTCATGTAGGGGTCGGGCGATGGCCGCGAAGTCCTTTATGAACCTACAATAGAAGTTGGCGAACCCAATAAAAGCCCTTACTTCCTTCAGAGTTGTCGGAGTTGGCCACTCCCTTACTGCGGAGACCTTGCCAGGGTCCATCCGTACTTCTCCAGGGGTGATGATCATCCCTAAGTACTCCATTTTGCGTTTCTCGAAATCGCACTTTTCTGGCTTTAGGTAGAGGTCGTGATCCTGCAGCCATTGTAAGACTTCTCAGACTACTTTCCGGTGTTGTCTTAAGTTGTGGCTGTAGATCAGGATATCATCCATATATACGGCGACCTCCCCTTGTGCGATGAGATCTGCGAATACAGCGTTCATGAGGGCTTGGAAGGTTGCAGGACTATTAGTCATGCCGAAGTACATAACCTTGGGTTCATATAACCCTCGGTTAGTGACAATAGCGCCCTTCCATTCGTCTCCACTACGGATTCGAATATTATGATAGCCCCATCTTACGTCAAATTTGGTGAAGTACTCTGCTCCTTTCAACCAGTTGATAATGTCAGCTGCGAGTGGGAGTGGATATCGATTCTTAATGGTGATTTTATTAAGACGTCGATAGTCTTGGACTAGGTGGAGTTTTCCATCTTTCTTTTTTATAAAGAATACTGGAGAGGCCATCGGAGACTTAGATGGGACCAGATATCCTTTACCGATGTGTTCGTCCAGGAATTTATCTAACTCCACTTGTTCTGCAGGTGACATTGGATACGTTTTGACCTTCCAGTGCTTGACTGCATCTGGTTCCAGGTCTATGGCGTGATCCCATGGTTGATGTTCTGGGAGCCTCTGGGATTCTTCCTCAGAGAATACTTTTGTGAAGTCGCGATAGTGTGGCAGCACCATTTCTTCGAAAGTTTTCTTAGGTTTGGCGTTGATGGCTTTCTCAGCAATCTGCTGGGAATACGTGAAGCCTGCCAGACAGAAAACTTCGTCATGGACCGTGTCCAACACTTTCTCCGCAAGGAGATGGTGGCGTTCCATACGGTTCGCCATAATGCGCGTCACCTCTATCTCATGCTCCTCGGTTGCTATTTCAGCGGTGGAGTTGAGATGCATTGTGCCTTCCTGCCAATCTATTTGCGGATTCCGATTTCTTAGCCAAGGCAGCCCTAAGATGATGTTCTCTGGTCCTAATGAAGTGACATAAAAGTCATACTTTTCTTCAGTTGGACCAACTTTGAGTTTTAGACAGACTTTATGGGTGATACTGCTGGCTTCATTGAGAGTCCCATCTATATTATAGAGGAGAATTGGACTCTCAAGGGGAATCTGCAACATTTTGTGGTGGTCAGCGTACTTTTTGTCCAGGAACAACGAGGTTGCTCCGGAATCTACCATTGCTGCTACTTTTACAGTACGATGACGTCTGGATAAATAGACACCAATATGAAAGTGTGATTTTTTATCTTTTGTTTCGGGAATAATAAATGAAGAAGAGAGTGCTGCATCAGAATTCATCACTTGTGGCACGGCTACACTCAAAACCGATGTCCTTGGGACTGGTTGAGGAGCTATTTCAGAGTAGGAACTAGAAATAAAGTTCATCTCGGAGGCAGATGTAGATGTGGAAACAGAAGACGACGAAACTGAGACATCACTACTATCTAACTTACAGGCAATCACTGGGTACATAGGAATTACAGAATTTGAGTCCGAAACGAGGCAAGTCCTGAGACAAATACTACAAGAACATGAAGCCGAGTCAAAGTCTGTATTTAAGGGGCTGGTCGCAGCTACACGCGACCCCTGATCTAAAAAGCCGCTTTGAGAGCCTCAATGGTCTCTTGCTGCTTTTTTACCATCTCCATTAATTTAGCCACGTCTGCCTGAGACATCTTGGGCTGAGAGGTACTGGAAGAAGTGGCAGTGGCCACTGTACTGGATGAGTTTGTTGAGGAGGGAGGGGCTGAGGATTCTGTCGTAGCCGCAGCTTTCGCTTTGGCAGGTTTCCCTAGCTTTTTGATCATACAAATGGGGGCACAGTGACCAGCTTTCTAGCACCAGTTGCAGACATCCCGTTCGTGGTTCCCATCCTTTTTTGTGTGGTCCTTGGACCCGCAACTGTAACACTTTCCTTGCATCCACTTTCGGTACTCCACTTGGTTCTTGAAGAACTTGTCCTTCCCCTTATTGCCTTGCAGGTTTTGTTGGCGCGTGGCGTCAACTTGCATGGCATCCAGGTCATGAGACACGGGCGGATTGGTCTTTCCAGACTTTTCGGCCCTTCATTAGTGGAGGTGTTGGTCAATGAGAGTGGCCGTAGCCTTGAGGTCGTCGAAAGTGTCTTGCTTCCGTTCAGTCGTGGCAAGAATGTCTTTTATCTCATCATTGAGACCGGTGTAGAAGCGGTTGCAGAGGTCGGCTTTGGACCATCCAGTCTGTCCGCTGTACTGCTTGAATATTGACATGTATTCGGCCATGGACCTCTTTCCTTGTTGTGTCTTTTTGAGCTCCTCCCGGGCAATGTCACGGACATCCATTGGGGAGAAGCGGCGATTGAATTCTTTTATGAAGTTGTCATAAATTCTCACAAAGGGGAATGCTCCTGCATTAGCTGCCTTGAGGTAGGGGAGAGCCCAGGTCTTGGCTTCTCCTTCCATTAAGTTCAAGGCAGCTGCGATCCACCTTTCTTCTATCGGCATCCAAGACTGAAGGATTGGCTCCCATGTATTGAGAGCGTCTCCTTGTGAGGAGGCCCAGTTATGGAAGGCGGCGAGGAAGTGGCGGGCGTCTGTAGAGTTGCCCTTTCCGTCCCATGCTTTGGGGCGGGCCACTATGTCCTTGCCACCGACCTTTTTGGGCTTGGCCTGGGTGGCGGCTACTTGCTGGGTTAGGTCAGAGACCTGTTGCGCAAGATGGCCCATAGCCAGTCCAAGTTGATTGATTAAATTAATACAGTCTTGGATAGTCGGTGGGGGAGGTGGTACTGTGGGTGCGGGGGCCGGAGTGGGGTCCGGCTGTGCTGTGTGAGATGAGGAGGATGATGATGCCGACATTGCTTCTAACTCTTCTTCGCGCTTTCTCTTTTCTGCCTGGTACTGGGCTTCTCTGAAATCCTGCAAGAGTGCTAACTGCTCGTCAGGATGTAGGTCGTCCCAATCTTGGATTCGTCCGGTGTACTCCTTCTCTTGCTTAGAGAGGGGAGGGAGGGCGAATTTCGAGTGAACTCCTCAAGGATACTGAGCCTGAGCTAGACAAGCTTTGGCTTTGGCTTTTGGAGCCACGGTCTACTTCGATTGGGGACGGGGGGTGAGAGAGTACTGGGACTATTTCTTCGGTGAAGAGAATAAGATCCTCGATGGTGAAGTCAGTCCCTGGAACGGTCACGGTTCTGGGATACTCTTCTTTGAGTACTTGATGTACACCAGGGAAGAAGTAAAGAGCTTGGACGATAGTTTCGGCGGTGGTACGAGGAGGTTCATTTACTTGGAAGCCGTCGTACCAAAGGTCCTCGTTAACTAAGGTTGTGGAAGATGCCGCGGAGAGGTGCCCGACTGTGGGGGAGGAGGAGAGTGGAGATGAAGGTATAGGAGAGGAGGGGCGAGAACGAGGCTCCTCTATGACTTGAAGCGATGCGGTAGCAGAGGCTTCTGGGGACAACTGGGGTGGTGATAGTGCTTGTCTCCTCCTGAAGAGATGGCGCAGGTGGGCACGAGTGTTTGCAAAGAAATGAGGCAGGGTGAAAGATGAAGGTGGTTTAATTGACGTCAGGATACAACAGCTGCGGAACGCTAAGCTGAAGGTGTAGGGAGAGTCGGATCAAGCAAGACCGATACACAGTGATTTTTCACACTGCGCGAGGCTGCGGTGATAACCGAACACTCAGGAATAATGTAGTGGGAAGTGTAGAGCCACAAGGCTGTCTGCCTCAGTCTTCTTGACCTGTTGGCTGCCTCTCACACCAAAGTGCTCTCAAACTTTTCTGTTTACTTCGCGTACAGCTGTCGCAGGCTAGGCCTGGCTGGCTCGAAGTCAAATTGCAGCTTATCTGGCATGGTGACCAGTTCTGCAACCTGTGCCCAGAGCAGTCTACTGATGACCAGATAGACCCAATAAAGGCAAGCACACTGTATGCCGGTTTTATGGACACTACAAATGTACCACAACTGCACAGATTCTGCTTACGAAGGTCCACAGGCAAAGAATGAGGTGGATAACACTAGGGACTGGTGGACGTCTTCCACCTAAAAGGAATTGAACGACTGGTGAGCGATAAGGGCTCAAGAGTGTGAAGGAACTTGTCCTAATGTAGCGGTATGACTTAACGCTACATCAAGTCAAGTGAATGGGAATGAACTGTCAAGGGTGAGACCCAAGCTTGACGTGGAGATAAATCATGCGCTAGACCTACAGTCGACGTGGAGCAAGCGTACACTAACAAGACCTTTATTCAAGGTCAAAGCATGCGGTGTCACACGGCGGCAGGCTGAGTGGAGAACCAAGAGGACAAGTTAGATTGGAAGAGAGTAAGGAAGTACAATGAATGCGCACCTGAGTGGAGAACCAAGAGGACAAGTTGGTTCCACTCAGGATACTACAGGCAAGCTTAAGTATCTACTGTGGTTGTGATTAAGTTGGAGCTTGAACACTGTTACTAAGTGTAAAGTAATTGACTATGACTAAAGAGCTGACATGTCGTGTCTATTAATAGCCTTATCTTTAGTGCTGACTGATGCACTGTCATTAAGGCTGACTACGTATGACGTGTCGCTGAGTAAAACCTAATACAGCGCATAATACATGCCTACTAAGCGTAATCTAGAGCGTACTAGATGGTTCTATCCTAATCTACCAATCAGAGAGTCTGTCCGTATATAGAATGTGACCATAAAGGGATATCCCAAGTATGGGAGTGCTTTCCCAGGGTCACTGTCACGGAACAACGATTAGGACACTTACTATACAGTTATGACTATGATAGTAAGCAGTAATTAGTCATGGACTTAGATCGGTCAGCACCTCGTGCTAGCATGTGATTGCTAGCATGACTCATTACTAGGATAGCCGTAGTAGGGTTCAAGCTACTTACGCTAGAGGATATCGGACTCACAGAGGAGTTTTAAAGCTGCCTCTTATATGTATAAATAAGGGCCATCGAAGACCAAGACACGCTATCTTGGTCTTCTTCCAATACCACCCTATTGACTCGTCTTTCCGGGCCTTCGCGCCTCTATCCTACCCTTTGTCTTCCTGACCTTCAAGTCTAGGACCCTGGCAGACCAAGCTCTGCGGTTGACGGTTATCCTGATACTAACTGCTCGCATTCTGTGGATCGCCTTAGTCGTATTCTACGGGATATCTCAGACGTTGGAGCCTCGTGCTCGAATTCGCTAAGTCGTGAACACCTGCATACGAGTCCAAGTCGGACTAACGCCGTGGTAGCATTACAGACATGACTGCTCTGCAGTCCAATAGGATAAATCCGTGAAAGTGGCATGACTGCGCCGCAGTTGGTGTTACGCTCCATAGGGCGCACTTTGGGAGATCACACTCGACCGGTCTTCAGGGGTTCCTAACGACCTTGTTGACCTGCTCTTGTTCTGTCGCTTGA
>JAKELG010000248.1:0-54591 GCA_021527035.1 Lactarius vividus | reverse complement strand
ATTGTTTTGAACGCTGCTTTCCACTCGTCTCCTTCCTGTCACGGACGCGTTCATTTTCGCCTTTTGTGGATCAACGTGACCTGCCATCACGTTCTCTAGTTAGTCACATGAAATATCGTGCACTTTTGATCACGTGACCCTGGGAAAGTACTCCCATATGTAGGATATCCCTTTATGGTCACATTCTATATACGGACAAACCCTCTGATTGGTAGATAAGGACAGAACCCTCTAGTACATTCTAGATTACGCTTAGTAGGCATGTATTACACACTGTATTAGGTTTTACTCAGCGACACGTCTACGTAGTCAGCCTTGATGACAGTGCATCAGTCAGCACTAAAGATAAGGCTATTAATAGACACGATGCGTCAGCTCTTTAGTCATAGTCGATTACTTTACACTTAGTAACAGTGTTCAAGCTCCGACTTAATCTCAGCCACAGTAGATACTTAAGCTTGCCTGTAGCGTCCTGAGTGGAACCAACTTGTCCTCTTGGTTCTCCACTCAGCTTACCTTTGCGTGACACCGTGTCTTTGACCTTGTATAAAGGTCGTACGCTGACACACGCTCCGCTTCGTCGTAGGTTTGGCGCGTGATTTATCTCCGCACCGACGTTGAGTCTTCGCCCTTGACCGTTCATCCAACTTCACTTGGCTCGGTGTAGCTGATAGTCATACTGCTACATTAGGGACAAGTTCTTTCCACACTCCTGAGTCATCTCTCACCAGTCGTGTGTTTCCTTCTAGGTGGTAGATGTCCACCAGTCCCTAGTGTTATCCACCTCACTCTTTGCCTGTGGACCTTCGTAAGCAGAATCTGTGCAGTCGTGGTACATTTGTAGTGTCCGTAAAACCGGCATACAGTGTGCTTGCCTTTATTGGGTCTATCTGGTCATCAGTAGACTGCTCTGGGCACAGGTTGCAGAACTGGTCACCACGCCAGATAAGCTGCAATTTGACTTCGAGCCAGCCAGGCCTAGCCTGCGACAGCTGTACGCGAAGTAAACAGAAAAGTTTGAGAGCGCTCCGGCGTGAGAGGCAGCCAACAGGTCGAGAAGACTGAGGCAGACAGCCTTGTGGCTCTACACTTCACATCACATTACTCCTGAGTGTTCGGTTATCGCCGCAGCCTCGCGCAGTGTGAAATATCACTGTGTATTGGTCTTGCTTGATCCGACTCTCCCTACATCTTCGGCTTAGCGTTTCGCGGCCATCGTATCCCGACGTCTCTAAAACCACCTTCACATTTTCACCCTGCCTCGCTTCTTCGCGAAACACCCGTGCCCGCCTACGACAGTCTCTTTAGGAGGAGACAAGCCCTTACATCACCAACCCAGTTGTCACCAGAAGCCTCTGCTACCGCATCGCTTCAAGTCCTTAGAGGAAGTCGCATTCACACCCCTCATCTCCTACACCTTCTTCAGCACTCTCCTCCTCCCCGACCGTCGGGCACCTTTCTGCGGCCTTCATCCGCAACTCTTAGTCAACAATCGAGTGGTACGAAGGCTTCCAAGTAGAAGGCCCCCCTCGCACCACAGCCGAATCCATAGTCCAAGCTCTCTACTTTCTTCCCTGGTGTGCGACAAGTACTTGAAGACAAGTACCCCACAGACGAACCAATCCCCGGGACCAAATTCACAGTCGCAGACCTCATCCTCTTTGCCAAGGAAATCGTCCCTGTCCTCTCTCGCCCCCCGTCCCCAATCCAAGTAGACCGTGGCTCCGAAAGGCAAAGCCAAAGCTCGTCTAGCTCAGGCTCAGTATCCTCGAGGAGTTCACTCGAAATTCGCCCTCCCTCCCCTCTCTAAGCAAGAGAAGGAATACACCGGGCAGATACAAGATTGGGACGAACTACATCCTGACGAGCAACTAGCGCTCCTACAGGACTTCAGAGAGGCCCAATATCAGGCGGATAAAAAGAAACGAGAAGAAGAATTAGAAAGAATGTCGGCATCTTCGTCATCCTCATCACACACCGTACAGCCGGATCCCACTCCGGACCCTGCACCAACAGTACCACCACCCCCTCCTACCATCCAAGATTGTATCAATCTTATCAACCAACTCGGCCTGGCTATGGGTCACCTTGTGCAACAGGTCTCAGACCTAACACAGCAGGTAGCCGCCACCCAGGCTAAGCCCAAGAAAGTTGGAGGCAAAGACATAGTGGCCCGCCCCAAAGCATGGGACGGAAAGGGCAACTCTACAGATGCCCGCCACTTCCTAGCCGCCTTCCATAATTGGGCCTCCTCACAAGGAGACGCTCTTAACACATGGGAGCCTATCCTTCAATCTTGGATGCCAATAGAGGAAAGGTGGATCGCCGCCGCCTTGAATTTGATGGAAGGAGAAGCCAAGACCTGGGCTCTCCCCTATCTCGAGGCAGCCAATCAAGGCTCATTCCCCTTTGTGGGAATATACGACAATTTTGTAAAAGAATTCAACCGCCGCTTCTCCCCGATGGACGTACGTGACATCGCTTGGGAGGAGCTTAAAAAGACAAGACAAGGGAAGAGGTCCGTTGCCGAATATACGTCAATATTCGAGCAGTACAGCGGACAGACTGGATGGTCGAAAGCCGACCTCCGCGACCGCTTCTACACCGGTCTTAATGACGAGATCAAAGACATTCTCGCCACGACCGAAAGGAAGCAAGACACTTTCGACGACCTCAAGGCTACAGCCACCCTCATTGATCAGCGCCTCCGCCAGCGCCACGCGGAAAAATCTGGAAAGACTAATCCACCCGCGTCTCACGACCCCGACGCCATGCAAGTTGACGCCACGCGTCAACAAAGTCAGCAAGGCAACAAAGGGAAGGACGAGTTCTTTAAGAACCAAGCGGAGTACCGAAAGTGGATGCAAGGAAAGTGTTACGGTTGCGGGTCGAAAGACCACACAAAAAAGGATGGAAATCACGAACGGGACGTGTGCAACTGGTGCCAGAAAGCTGGACACCGTGCCCCCGTTTGTATGATCAAAAAGCTGGGGAAACCTGCCAAAGCGAAAGCTGCGGCTACGACGGAATCCTCAGCCCCTCCGTCCTCATCCAACTCATCCAGTACGGTGGCAGCAGCCACCTCTTCTACAACCTCTCAGCCAAAGACGTCCCAGGCAGACGTGGCAAAATTAATGGAGATGGTGAAAAAGCAGCAGGAGACCATTGAGGCTCTCAAAGCGGCTTTTTAGATAAGGGGTCGCGTATAGCTGCGACCGGCCCCTCAAATACAGACTTTGACTCGGCTTCATGTTCTTGTAGTATCTGTCTCAGGACTCGCCTCGTTTCGGACTCAAATTCTGTAATTCCTACATACCCAGTGATTGCCTGTAAGTTAGATAGTAGTAGTGTCTCAGTTTCGTCGTCTTCTGTCTCCACATCTACATCTGCCTCCGAGATGAACTTTATTTCCAGTTCCTACTCTGAAATAGCTCCTCAACCAGTCCCAAGGACATCGGTTTTGAGTGTAGCCGTGCCGCAAGTGATGAATTCTGATGCAGCACTTTCTTCTTCATTTATTATCCCCGAAACAAAAGATAAAAAATCACATTTTCATATTAGTGTCTATTTATCCAGATGTCATCGTACTGTAAAAGTAGCAGCAATGGTAGACTCTGGAGCAACTTCGTTGTTCCTAGACAAAAAGTACGCTGACCGCCACAAGATGTTGCAGATTCCTCTTGAGAGTCCAATCCTCTTATATAACATAGACGGGACTCTCAACGAAGCCGGCAGTATCACCCATAAAGTTCGACTAAGACTCAAAGTCGGTCCAACTGAGGAAAAGTACGACTTTTACGTCACCTCACTCGGACCAGAGAACGTCATCTTGGGACTGCCTTGGCTAAGGAATCGGAATCCGCAAATAGATTGGCAGGAAGGCACAATGCGTCTCGACTCCACCGCTGAAATAGCGCCTGAGGAGCACAAGATAGAGGTGACGTGCATTATGGCGAACCGAATGGAACGCCGCCGTCTCCTTGCGGAGAAAGTGTTGGACACGGTCCATGACGAAGTCTTCTGCCTAGCAGGCTTTACGTACTCTCAGCAAATCGCCGAAAAAGCCATCAATGCTAAGCCCAAAAGGACATTCGAAGAAATGGTACCCCCACACTATCGAGACTTTGCAAAAGTATTCTCTGAGGAAGAATCCCAGAGGCTCCCTGAGCATCAACCGTGGGATCACGCTATAGACTTAGAACCCGATGCAGTCAGGCATTGGAAAGTCAAAACGTACCCCATGTCACCCGCAGAACAAGTGGAATTAGATAAGTTCTTGGACGAACATATTGGTAAAGGATACCTGGTCCCATCTAAATCACCGATGGCCTCACCAGTATTCTTTATCAAAAAGAAAGACGGAAAGCTCCGTCTTGTCCAGGACTACCGGCGTCTTAATAAGATAACCATTAAAAACCGGTATCCACTTCCACTCGCGGCCGACATTATCAATCGGTTGAAGGGAGCCGAATACTTCACCAAGTTCGACGTAAGATGGGGGTATCACAATATTCGAATCCGAGAAGGAGACGAATGGAAGGGTGCTATTGTCACCAATCGCGGACTGTATGAGCCAAAGGTCATGTACTTCGGTATGACCAACAGTCCCACCACCTTCCAAGCCCTCATGAACGCCGTATTCGCGGATCTTATCGCACAAGGAGAGGTCGCCGTCTATATGGACGACATCCTGATCTATAGTCATGACCTGAAACACCATCGAAAAGTCGTAAGAGAGGTGTTACAAAGACTACAGGATCACGACCTCTACCTAAAGCCAGAAAAGTGCGATTTCGAGAAGCGCGAAATGGAGTATCTCGGGATGATTATAACCCCTGGAGAAGTGCGGATGGACCCTGGCAAGGTCTCCGCAGTAAGAGAATGGGCAACCCCAACAACCCTGAAGGAAGTAAGGGCGTTCATCGGGTTTGCCAACTTCTATCGTAGGTTCATAAAGGACTTCGCGGCTATCGCCCGACCCCTACATGACCTCACGAAGAAGGACACTCCATGGCACTGGAATCCGGAACAGCAGAAAGCTTTCGATACGCTGAAAGAGCGCTTCGTACAGGAGCCTATCCTAAGAGTGTACGATCCGCAATTACCTACGCGTGTCGAAACAGACGCATCCGGATTTGCTACGGGCGGCATACTTACTCAAAAGTATCCCGATGGTCTTTGGCACCCTGTCGCGTACCGCTCAGAGTCAATGAGCAGAGAAGAACGCAACTACGAAATCTATGACAGGGAAATGCTCGGCTTAATCCGCGCCTTAGAGGACTGGAGACATTTCCTCGAAGGAATCTCCTTTGAAGTGATTACTGACCACAAAAATATGGAATGGTGGGCCAGTATGAAGGACTTAAACCGCCGGCAAGCTCGCTGGGCGTTATACTTAAGTCACTTCACCTTCAAAATCACTTATAAGAAAGGAGACTCTATGCAAGCCGACGCATTAAGCTGATTTTCCAAAGATCACGTTAAGGATAACGAGGACAATCATCAGGTTCAAGTATTAAAACCTGAACATTTCCTCAATGCCGCACAAGCTCACTTCGTGCCCGAAGTCGACTCCCTGGGCAGTCACATCAGACTCGCATCCATAAAAGAAGCCGAAGTCATCGAGGGTCTTAAGTCATTACAAAAGACCGCTCCAAAGGCTCTTACGGATGGAGTTGCGCTGTGGGAGGAAGAAGACGGTTTAGTCTATCACAGGGGGAAACTTTACGTTCCCAATGACCAGACCCTACGTCGCGACGTGGTAAAGTCATGCCACGATACCACGACAACCGGTCACCCTGGAAAGAACGGAACCATCGAGCTAGTAAGCCACTATTATTGGTGGCCACGCATGGCAGGCTTCATTGCCTCATACGTAGAAGGATGTGATCGATGCCAACGTTACCGCAAAGATCTACACCCCAAAGCACCCATTCAGCCGCAAGAAGTCCCTGAAGGTCCATGGCAGATTATCAGGATCGATCTAATCGGTCCCCTGCCTATGTCACGTGGAAAGGATATGATCCTTAACATAGTGGATCATTATACGAAACAGATCCATCTATTTCCAGTGACCTCCCAAATAACGGCTGATGGGGTAGCATCCATCTACTTTGAGCAAGTCTTCCCCTTGCACAGGATCCCACGTAAAATCGTAAGCGATCGCGGACCCCAGTTTGCTGCAAGGAGCATGCGTGCCCTCTATAAGCGGTTAGGGATAGACGCAGGTCTTACTACAGCCTATCACCCTCAAGCTAATGGACAGGTAGAGCGCAAAAATCAAGAAGTTGAAGTGTATTTGCGCTTGTTCATTAGCAAGAGACAGGATGATTGGGCAGACCTGCTCCCTACGGCAGAATTCGTGATCAATAGTAGGCTCAACTCAGCTACGGGTCATACCCCCTTCGAGCTACTCTACGGCTATATGCCTGATTTCACGATTCCAGCCAGTAGACCCACGGGTATCCCGACGCTCGATAAGCGTCTTCAAAAGCTAACTTCCTCTAGAAAGGACGCAGAGGCAGCGCTTCGCTTAAGTAAGCAGCGAATGATTGACCAAAGACACGGGTCTTACGTCTTCAAGTCGTCCAAATTAGGCCCTAAACAGTTAGGACCATTTGAAGTCACTGAAGTACTAAGTGACGTCGACTACCGGCTTGCACTCCCACCTGCGCTGTGCATCCACGACGTATTCCACGTGGATCGCCTCTCTCCTTATAAAGGAAATGAAGTTAATGGCCTGCTACCGCCTCCTCCTGATCCAGTCGTTATTGAGGGAGAAGAAGAGTACGAAGTAGACCACATAAGAGACTCTAAGCTCTTTGGTCGTACTCTGAAGTACCTCATTCGCTGGAAAGGATATGGCAAAGGCGAGGACACATGGGAACCCGCAAAGAATCTAGTAAACGCCCCAGAAAAAGTTGAGCAGTTCCATCAACAGAACCCGGGCGCTCCTAGAAAAATAGCGGCTCTCCTATACGCGTCCTTACCTTGGCAGAATCCATTTGTTAACACAGAGGCCAACGCGGACGTCAGCCCTTAAGAAGGGGGGTGATGTCACGGACGCGTTCATTTTCGCCTTTTGTGGATCACGTGACCTGCCATCACGTTCTCTAGTTAGTCACATGAAATATCGTGCACTTTTGATCACGTGACCCTGGGAAAGTACTCCCATATGTAGGATATCCCTTTATGGTCACATTCTATATACGGACAAACCCTCTGATTGGTAGATAAGGACAGAACCCTCTAGTACATTCTAGATTACGCTTAGTAGGCATGTATTACACACTGTATTAGGTTTTACTCAGCGACACGTCATACATAGTCAGCCTTGATGACAGTGCATCAGTCAGCACTAAAGATAAGGCTATTAATAGACACGACGCGTCAGCTCTTTAGTCATAGTCGATTACTTTACACTTAGTAACAGTGTTCAAGCTCCGACTTAATCTCAGCCACAGTAGATACTTAAGCTTGCCTGTAGCGTCCTGAGTGGAACCAACTTGTCCTCTTGGTTCTCCACTCAGGTGCGCATTCCTTTGTACCTCCTTATATCTGCCAATCTAACTTGTCCTCTTGGTTCTCCACTCAGCTTACCTTTGCGTGACACCGTGTCTTTGACCTTGTATAAAGGTCGTACGCTGACACACGCTCCGCTTCGTCGTAGGTTTTGGCGCGTGATTTATCTCCGCACCGACGTTGAGTCTTCGCCCTTGACAGTTCATCCAACTTTCACTTGGCTCGGTGTAGCTGATAGTCATACCGCTACACTTCCTTAATGCGAACATTATTATACCCCCATCGAATATCCAACTTTGAGTATAACTGTGCGGTTCGGATACAATCAACGAGTTCGGGGATGAGCGGGAGGGGGTAGTGGTTTTTCACGGTGAGTTCATTAAGGCGTCGGTAGTCTTGTACTGGGCGTAGCTTCCCATCTTTCTTTTTGATGAAGAAAAAGGGTGACGCGTAAGTGGATTTCGAGGGGCGGATATACCCCTTCTCGAGTTGTTCGTTAAGGAAGGCTGTGAGTGCCTCTCCTTCGCTTGCTGTTAGAGGGTATACTTTGCAGTCAAGCGCGGTGGGTGCGTCAGGGAGCAATTCAATGGCATGGTCCCATGCGCGGGATGGGGGAAATCGATGTGACGCTTCTTCGCTAAACACCTTTCGGTGCGACCAGTATTCTGGAGGAACCATTTCCTCAAACGTTTGAGCCTGCCGTTTCGCCGCTTCCTGCTGTGCAAGTTCTGATGCAGTCGTTGTTTTTCGTAGGAAGGCGATATTTGGCTCCGGTTCTTCGTTCACAACCTGCTCCCATGCCTCCTCGTCGAGCCCATACGCCTCGATAGCCCTGATAGCAGCTTCTACAGGCATGGCGTTGCTTTGGAGGTTCAGGCTGGAGATTACGACTGGTTGGAAATTTTCGTTCAGCATGGCATTCCGCCATTCTATCTCAGGCTCGAAGGCCGAGAACCAAGGGTAGCCCAGGATCGCTTCGTCCTTTCTTAGGTTGGTAACCAGGAAACGAAGCGTCTTCGTGCGCTCACCAGTCCGTACTGCCAGATCAGTATACTGGGTTATTGCGCCGTCTCGGTTGTACGTCCCGTCAACGTTCCATATAGTAATGGGGGTAGAGACGGGTCTTGTCCTGAGATGCGTTCGTTTGAGCAGTTCCGAACAGATAAAATTGTCGGTTGCTCCAGAGTCCAACAGGACCTGTCGTTCGGCCGTCGCGTTTGCAGATTTGAAAAGAACTGGGATTCGCATAGATCGGAATCTGCTATAATACACGTGTAGCGCCTTTGCCCAGGCCGTCGGGTTCAGGCGTTTGGAAAATCCTTTCCTCCAAAAAGCTTCTCCACCAAGAGGTCCCGCACTTCTTTTGGCTGAGCGGCCAACGCTGCGATCTGAGCGTCAGCCGCTTCATCATTCGACAGTACGCGGTTTGCTGATATGGTGACTCGAGTGACGAGGGGGGGAGTCGGTACTGCGGAGGTAGAGGGGACGGGAGGAGGCGCTCCTCCATCGCTTGTGGTCTGAGCAGCGCGAGTGCCTTTTTGTGGGCAATTACGCGACATATGACCTTTTTCTCCACATTGAAAACATCTCCCCTCTGCGACCATCCTTTGCTTCTCAGCGTCTGTGAGGGTTGCGCGGGCTCTAGTGCGGCTGATATCCATGGCGTTTGGGTCACGTGCCTTGTTGAGGGCTTGGACCCACTGGTCTCGAGTGTGACCTCCCCGTTTCTCAGTTTGTCGGTTGCGCGTGAGGCGAGGCTTCAGCATAAGGTACTTGGCTTGCTGAAGCCTTGCCGCTGCCTTCCATTGGTCCCACGTGACGGGGTGCTGGAAGCGTATGGCGTTGATTACGAGATTATCGGGGAGTCCTGCTTGGAACTTCTCGATGATGTTGGCTTCGTCTGGGTTATAGCCGGCTTTCGCTGCGAGGTTCTGAAATTTTGCGATGTACATGTCGATGTCTTCGCCAATCATCTTCAATTTGTCGATATCTTGGCGCGCTCTGGTTCGTTCGGTGGTGTTGGTGTAGGCGTTCGTGAACCGATCTAATATCGTGTTCCATAAGTTCTCTTGGTTGTGCAGTACTCCTCCTGCGAGTTGAGCATCCAGCCATGCGGTTTGCTCGTCTACCCAGTCGTCCACCAGATGCCCCCTCATGTAAGAGAGGAAGGTCATGGCTTGTGAATAGGGTACTGTGAGCTGGTCCACGGTTGGGTTCATTCCTCGATAAATTCGAAAGGATCGAAGAAAGTTTCGGCTCTCCTCTCGATTTCCATCGAAGATGGGTGGTGGGTTGCCCCCAAGTTTGCCCCCTCCCGGTGCTGGTACTGCCCCGGGGTGGGCCACGGGGATCGCACCTCCTCCGGGGGGACCGCCACCTGGGGCTCCTCCACCCGGACCGCCTCCGCCGCTACCAGGGGGACCGCCGCCTGGTGGGCCTCCACTGCCACCATGTACGCCTCCACCAGATCCAGCAACTGGGCCACTGCTCGACCCCGTCGCCGGCTGGGCGCTAGTGCTATGAGTCACTCCGCTCGTCTGAGCAGACGATCCACTTCCCGTAGCATGTGGCCCTCCACTGCTCGGGCCGGAGGTTCCCGCGGTAGTAAGGCTGGTGGCGACCTGAGTGTGGGTGGCCATCGTGGGCTGTGTAGGGGTAAGGGTGGTTGATTCGTCGGGGTCGATGTTGATACCGGTGAGGTTTGTAGACCCGAGGGGTCCTGCGCCGAATTGTGGAGGGACAGGTTTGTATGCGTACCACCGTCCTTGCTTTGGGTCGTAGTCGATGTAGGCCCAAATACGAAGGTCGTCAAAGTAATGGACTTGGTGGTATTCTTGGTTTTTTACGTCGAAGATAAAGTACCCCTCTTGGTTACTGATTTCTTCCCAGACAACCGCACCCTTTTCGTGGTTGGAGAGTTCGTCGGTTGTATACCGATCGATGTACTGCTTCTGGAATTTCGTGCGACTCCTACTAGTCGCCAGGGTTGCGAGACTTGACTTAATGTAACGTTACCACAGGAACGTTATGTGCGACGTGCACGTCACTAAGTCGTTCAAGCCGAGGTTACGGAACGTGAGCCAGTCGGTTAAGACTGAGTTCGATGATGAACAAGCACCCAACGGTCTCCTCAGACACGTGAGTGGTAGTCGGGGATTCTGGGGTTCAAGCGTACAAGCGAACCAAAGTCGTGCTTGTGAAGAACATACTGCCACTCGACAAATACGTTCTAGTCTGACAAGGGTTGGTAGAGCCGGGGGCGAAGTGTCGGATAACAGTAGGGGGAATAGGACTGGGGGAAGGGCTGCTTGCTTGACCAACAGAACTTGGCGCTCAGCCAAGGGATAGTGGCGCTTGTGAGAGGGGCTACGTCCACTCACTGAAGGGGCACTGTGGACAGAACTCAGCGCTCAGCTGAGGGGTAGTGGCGCTTGTTAAAGGGGCTTCGTCCAATAACTGAAGGGGCACAGGAGGTGAGAGGCAGGCAGGAGAGTTGTCAGACTTTGAGAGGAGTACACAAAGTGGACAGTCTGAGGACTGATCCATGGAATTCGCAGGCCTTATATACCTAGGGACATGGTCTGTGCGTAGGTGTTTAGGGCAGGCTTAGGGCCTTTCCACGGGTGCTGCGGAAACTGCGCAGGGAATATCCGAGTACTTCTAATAATAGCGTCCAATCGCAATAAGTAATGGGATCGTACGATAGATCTGCAGTCCAATCAGAATAATGCATAGGGTGGTACGACTCTTCCGCAGTCGATGGCGCGATATGACGCAATCCGCAGTCGGTATGACGCAATCCGCAGTCAATACGACGCGATAATGACGTGACTGCTCCGCAGTCCAATAGGATAAATCTGTGACAGTGGCACGACTGCGCCGCAGTCGGTGACGTGTTGGCGATGTGTCTTCTCTATCAGCCAATGGGATAATTCCTCGGATATGGTACGATTTGCTCCAAATCGTGGGGTGGATCTTGACAAATGGGAATGACTCTTCCATAGTCCTCAGGGGGGTGCTCTGCACGTGGTTACGTCACGTGGGTGATCAACAGAGGCTTATCACGTGATCGATCACGTGATCGTCGGAGTATGAAATTCGAACTCCGCTTCCAGATTTCCCAATTAGGAAGGTGATTACGTAAGACCGGGCCGGTCCGGAACGGTCTTGAACGCCTGAGTCGTGAACGAGTTTCTAGGTTCACGACAGTGCTCAAGCGAAACAGTGAGCATAAAAGTCGTTCGTGGATTGACAACGATGTGGTATTACACAAGAAGTCAAGTCTACCGTACAAGCTAGGTAGCGTGCGACTTATATACTAGTACAGGATGTTTGTACGTAACAAACATATGGTGCAATACGTGGAGTCCTAAGCAAAAGTAGAACAAAGGTAGAACTACAATAGGAAATGTAATGATTGCGCGGGGTCACGCGAGAGTCAGCTGAGACCGGGGCGCCGTGAACTTTGATATACAAGGAAGGGGGTGTGAAGGCGTAACGTGCGGTGAAAAGATCATAGGGAACGGTTGGGCGCGTGATGAATTATGGTCGTAACAAGATGGGGTTTGGGAATGAGAAGCAAGGAATGGAAGCGTCCACAGAAACAGAAGCGAGAATCGTAACATGGTGCGATGTCGCTTTCTTAGCAGACACCTGACTCTAAGCCTTATTGAACTCCACAAGGTAGTTCACATGTCCTGTCCCTGATGAAGACATAGTAATGACACTCCAAGTTGGAAGATATCATTAATGATCATCATTCACAACTTAATGAGACGTGTTAGAGACAGTTGTAGTCTCACCGACTCTTACGCAACCCTCACTTGATGCTCATCCCCAACGCTCATGAGGTTCTTGCTGTTTGCTTAGACACGCTTTAATTAGCTGCACTAAGCAAGGGGGAGTGTTGGAACGTAATAAGTACGTAAGGCCCTTATCTATAGCAGTTACAACATTACTGCCAGTATGCTTTCCTATTACGGTAGTTAGGATACGTACTATCCTGGGTGCAATTCGCCTCTGAGCGAAAAGTAGTCTCATGACTAAGTGGAAGTGTTAATTTACATCAGGCATATGTAAAAACGCGATATTGTGGACGCCTGTACTCATCACTTTTGCGCTTCCAGACATGGTGGGGCCATAGGGTATATAATGCCTCCTATGGGGAGGGAGGTGAATACAGATTCACTCTCTTTTTCACTTGTGCACCCTCTCCACTCTATAGTCTCTCAACCTACTCAAAGGTGAGGACACCATTCCTGATAGCTGCGTGCATTGCTGCGCTTCACGGTTTTCCCCTTCCCTGGGTTCCGATAATCTCTCAATAGTCTCGGCGATAGTAAATGTACTTCACCTGGACTTTTGTGACATCGTCTTCCAGCGGGATCATCAGGGGGAAGAAGAACGGGGTATCAGGAGCGTTAAGGAAGAACGGGAGTCCAGGGTCATCAGACTCCTTGTCATCATCTAATGATGCAAGATGAGGGTCCAGTCATAACTGTCGAGGGGGTGTCGCTGGAGTTAGCAAGTAGGGATGGGGGAGCTCAGATGCTAGACGTGACAGGGGGATGACAGGCATGAGGCCTGGGGGTGCTTCCAAGAGGGGGGCTACTGCGGGCTCAAGTGGTGGTGGGGAAGATGGAGGGGGTGTTGGGCTAGTAGGGGAGATGTTGAGTGCAATGGCGAGGACAGGGGTCGGAGGTTGTGAGGGGATGACTGAATAGGGCGTTCAAGATATAAAGGGGGTGGGGATTCCCTCCGATTGTGAGGGAACTGTGAGTTGTTCGAGGATGAGGGCTGATGGGGGGTGGGGTCGGTCAGTTGCTGGAACAGTGTCATGAGGGATGGGAGTTGTCATGATGAGTGAGGATGCGGAGACCGTCTTCTGTTTGCCTGTCTCTTATAACTTTCGCCCCACTCCATTGGCCATTGGGTGTTGGCAATAGAAGTTGGCGATTACATCCAGCGCATGCCTGACATGGTCAGCTGGCTCCCACGAGCTGTCACTCATGGGAAAGCCTTTCCACTTGACTAGGAATTGAAGTTTGTGCCCTCGCCCATGGAGTCACGACCCCATGATCTGCTCCACTTCAAATTCCTCTTCTCTGTCCACGAGTTCAGGGGGAGGACGTGGGAAGTTTTCCCCATGCAGCTCTGTCTCCTTATATGGTGTGAGGAGGTTCGCATGGAACACCAGGTGTACCTTCCATGTGTTTGGTAGCTCCATACGTCACTGCTGATAAGGCCTTCTTGATTTGGAAGGGACCATGACATTTAGGGGCCAGCTTCGCAGTGGGGTAGAAGGTTCTTAAGTTTGTCCCTTCCAGCCAGACCTGGGCTCCTTCGGCATAGGGAATAAAACGGCTTCTTCCCTTCTTTGCCATAAGGTTTTGCGCGTGTTTGATGCAATCTTGCGCGTGCTGTCACCTCATGGTCATTTCGTCCAAACGCTGGTCGACTGATGGTACTGTGTGATGAACAGCATAGGTGGAGACGCATACTCACAGTGAATCAAGAGGTACTGTGGTGAGATATGTGAGGCACAGGGAAGCAGAGATCTTGCAGAGTAAGCTTAGAGATGTCTGATAGCACAGAGTGAGAACTGGGTGGTATTACAAGAGTAGGAAACATACCTGATAGCACAGAGTGAGAACTGGGGCTATCAGGGCGTACATGGTACACTATTTATACAGTCTAGAGATAATGATGCACTTGTAAAATAAGGTCGTTATACAATAGACAGAATACAATAAGACCTGGAACAATGAGTGGGTCAGAACAAAGGGAAGTACTTAGACAATAAGTACAATAAAGAATCCAGAACAAGGATGATATCATAGTGACATCACAATAAAGATATAACAAAAGGATAGTCCAAAAACGTAGTACAATACCAAGTCCAGAGTAGTCCATGTGATGTCATTGTACAGTGATGTCATAGATAAAGTAAAGGTCTGAGATTGTGATGATCATACATCTAATCTACATAAGTCCTGTATATCTAATCTAAAGCAGTCCATTATCTGCGTGTCCATAGAGCCGCTAAGTGCACACAGGTCACTTATCAACACTGTGGTGGGTGTTGAAACCCAAGTAGTTCGTGGTTCCCATCCCATAATGAGTGAGAATGGGGAGTGCTTCATTGTGGCGTTCAGCCAAGAGTTGTGCGTGAACTGTGCCACTGGGAGTGCTTCTGCCCAGTTATCCTGCTGAACGTTGCTCCAATGGCGCAGGTATTGTTCTAGCCATTGGTTAGTGCGTTCCGATTGGCCGTCCGTTTGGGGGTGATATGTGGAAGAGATATTTTGTCGTATTCCAAGTATGCTGCACAACCCCTTCATGAATGCGGATGTAAATCGTGGATCCCTGTCTGTGATGAGCTTGTGGGGTATCCCATAGTGTGGGTAAACGTGCTGGAGGTATAGTCGTGCTACCCCTTCGGTGGTGATGGCTTCATGGCAGGGTATAAAGATTGCGGCTTTCAAGCAGTCGTGATCTGTGATCGTGAGGATGGAGTCAAAGCCTTGGGATGGGGGTAGTTTTGTGATGAAGTCCATGGCAATGACTTCAAATGGTTCTGCTTCAGGATCGGTAGATATAGGGAATAGGTGGGGTTTTTGTCGGTGGGGGTTGATTTTGTTGGCCTGACATGTGGCGCATCCTTTAACATATTCTTCAACGTCTTCTTGTATGGTGGGCCACCAATAGTCGCGTCGTACTAGTTCACATGTATTGGCAATTCCGGGGTGGCCCATACTTGGAGAGTCGTGAAAGAAAGCGATTACCCCCCACTTAAGATCGTTGTCCCCAACAACGACTATGTCGCGGTCAGTACTTTGACGGACTATCTACGATACGGAGGTGGAAGTGGACTCTTACTATACGGTTATGACTACGGTAGTAAGTAGGAATTAGTCATGGACTTAGTCACCACATGTCGTACTAGCATGTGATTGCTAGTATGACTCATTACTAGGATAGCGGTAGTAGGGTTTGAGCTACTTATGCTACAGGATATCGGACTCACAGAGGAGCTTTAAAGCTGCCTCTTATATGTATAAATAGTGGCCTTAGAAGACCAAGATACGCCATCTTGGTCTTCTTCATAATACCACTTGTACTCTCCTCTCTTCGGGCCTTCGCGCCTCATCTTGCCACTTCCCTTGACCTTCGAGTCTAAGGCCTTTGTCATTTCGCATCAATAAGTCCTTGTGACTTTGATCTTGATTTTCAAGGCATCTTGGATTGCCTTGATCGTCTTCCAAGGGATCCTCCGTACTTATCTGCGTTACAATGAAACTCGCTAAGTTGTAAACACCTCAATATGAGTCCAAGTCAGACTAATGCCGTGGTAGCGTTACATTAAGACCAAGATCTCCCAACCGTGGCATTCACCACAAGAGACCAGTGGAGAAACTTTAGACCCTACAACCTTGAAACAAGAGGAGAAAGATCAGTACCACAATGATTCCTAGGTGCAGCAAGGTGGAGAGAATACAGAGGAGACACCGGATACTTCGTCAACTTCCCTGGAGACGCCACCAGATATCGACCAGTTGAGTTCAACTATTCCAACTTTTGCTGGACGGAGATTACATGGAACCTGATAGACAACCGGTGGGACGTTATCAGACCAGCCGGAGGACACTATCGTTGTGACATCAATTCAAGAGAACTTCACAGAGATGATTGGGGATCGCTTGACGGAGACAGTAGCAGTGAAAGCAAAGAGGAACAGCCAAGAGAACAAGCACCCTCATAATCAAGCCATGAAGAGCCAATAGAGGAACACACCACTACAGAAAGCGAGATACAACCAGGGACAGGAGACGATTCAAGCCTACTGGCCCACATAGCTGAGTCCCTACACATCACGGTCCCAGAAGAGATTCACATCAGAAGCCCCATGGCTACAGCTACGGAAGTCCAAACCATTGAAGAAGTATGACGCATCAGAGAGGAAGCAGAAGCCATCCTCAACCCCATAAACCCCTCCATGGGTCACCGAATGACTGCAGACAATGCAGCATTGTTCAGAGCAATAGGCCCAGACCAACTGGATCCTTCAACAGGACCACTGTAACGCTACCACAGCGTTTAGTTTGACTTGAACTCGGACTAGGGTGTTCACAACTTAGCTGGTCGGTAACGCGTGCCCAGGGTCTCAGATATCCCGTAGAATACGACTAAGGCAGTCCACAGTATGTGTCCCAGCAACACTAAGGCAACTCCGACTTGGCGCGTCGAAAGGGCCAGGGTCTTAGACTCGAAGGTCAAGATTACAAGGCAAGTATTTCCTTGTGGAACGAAAAGAGTCCTGAAGCTCTTCTTAGAAGACGAGTGACAGAGTGGTATTGAGAAGAAGACCAAGATGGTTTGTCTTGGTCTTCACGCCCCACTATTTATACATATTCTAGAGGTAGCTTTAAAGCTCCTCTTGTAAGTAAAGTCCAATAGTGTTAGTAGCTCGAACCCTACTACTACTATCCTAGGAATGAGTCACGGTAACTATCACATGCTACCATAACCGTGCTGACTGATCGTAGTGTCCATGACTAATAACAACTTACTACCGTAGTCATAACCAAGTAGTAAGCATCCACATCAACTTCGTACCGTGTAATGAGTCCAGAAAGTCCGACTGCGACAACCACCCCTGCCACCTGGTGGACTACCAGGGGGATTCCCAGGACAAGGACCCACAGGAGGAGGATTTCCAGGAGGAGGAAGACCACCCGGAGGAGAAGGACCGCCGGGACCACCAGGGGGAGGACCCCCTCCCAGACCAGGAGGAGGCGGAGGACATGGATCAGACAGACTATCAGGTGAACCTCCGACCGTATACGACGGAGACCGTACTAAATATGAGGCCTTTCTAACACAATGGCATGTCTACTGGGGGATGAACCTGGACGCCCCCATCATGCAAAATGAATATCGAAGATCACTTCTGTTTCTAGGATATGTCAAAGGAGTCAACATTAGCGAATGGACGCTGACTATGCTTGAATGGCTGAATCAAGAAGTACGAAGAGGAGTAAGTCAATACTCCCAAACCCTCTGGAACCACATAGCTACTGAATTCACCAAACGATTCTCCAATATTTTGGAAGAAGAACAAGCCCAGGCCGAACTTCAAAAAGGAATTAAAATGACAGGAGAAGATATTGACGCGTATGTGGTCCAGTTCAAACGTCTGGCAAGAAAAGCTCACTACAACCTGAATGACCGACAAACTATCGATCGGTTCACGGCGGGGTTACCGCGAGCCCTGTTCCTGAAGGTGTACGAACTAGATGAACCTTATACCTTCGAAGACTGGAAGAGGTGTGCCCTACGCCGACAAAAGCAATATATGAAGGCACGCCTTGATAACTTCAAAAGCAAGACGCCTCCTTCATCTGCACAACCTCGCTGGAGACCACAACCTCCTAATTGGGGACCACTGCGAGGACCACCACCGCCCAGATATGATCCAAATGCAATGGACACCTCAGTGGACAGAACATGCGCGAGAGTAGTGGAAGTAGGAGACTCCAACAGACCCTTCATTCCCAGACCACAACGAGGAGGATATGGGAGAGGAGGAGGACCTCCACCCTGAGACATGATGTAACGTCTACCACAGACGTTGGCCTGACTTAGGCGTCTGTGTAATGTGGGTTCCCTTCAGGACGAAAGCGATGGTTGTCAGGGCTGTCGGGGAAGACTGCAGGATGCCGCTGGTAGGCTCCGAGGTGGTCGCGATAAGTGTAAAGGGGGAGATCAAGAGGTACGTTTGGAGGGGGTTCAGCAACTCTACGGATGGTTGTTGACGATGTAGTAACACTTGTATGGTCTTGCAACACAAGAGTTGAGGTACTCGAATATGAGATGACACGTGGTTTCAGGGGGATAAGTCACGGTTGGGTTGTCCACCATTCATGCAGGAACTGGGGATAGAAGTCACGGGGATCCCTCTTGGCCTAAAGGGATATACCGGAGCTAGTTCACTTGAGAGTTCCGAGAACTCTTCAGCACAAGAGATGAGACTGGAAGTGGTATTTGAAGAAGACCAAGATGGGGATCCTGGTCCATAGTACTACGAGCTTAAATACATGTAAGGGAGCCAGTTCTAGCTCTGCTCGAACTTGTATGTAGCCAATAGCGTAAGTAGCGTAAACTAATAATAGAATACACAGTTGTTACGATCACGGGACCCGGAGGTGGCCTGGGCTGCGGCGCACGCGCGGCTGGCAGAGGCTGGACTGACGGTAACACGTGATGAGGCGGTACGAGGCACACTGGACCGTGTGCGACGTGTTCTGGACTCCATGACGTCATAGTGATGTCACTGTCACGTGACCTGAGTCTAGACTGGATCTAGACCGCTGACGACAGATGGCGCAATGCCTCATGTGACCTTCTAGTAGGTTCCATGGCTGCGCACGGACCACTGAACCCCAATAGAGCGGACTTAGCTGGGTATGAACCTTATTACCTGCATGTATATATACCAGTAGCGTTTCATACTCAAGTCCCCAGACTTGAGATACTTAGCAATACCAGCTTCGTATTCAGGGAACTGTTGCTCTGCTTGCTTAAGACCATCCTCTTATCTTGTTCATCACCGTTCTCGCTGCACCACTTTGCGTGTTAGCCTTTATCGACCCAAGTCTCCTTCGTCGCTGTTCTAGACAATGACCTCGAACCCGTCTTCCGCTGTGCCGCCTGCTGGTAACCCTAGATCTGTTGAGCTGGCAGCACTAACAGCGAGTAAAAGCAAGAGCGAGGCTAAGAGACAAAAGTATACTTCAGAGGTTGAAGAAACTCTATAGCAGCGCTACACACCTAAGAGACAAAAGTATCTAGTACAATGTCAGCGTAAGGTAGAGAGGCTTAGTAGTAAAGGGAACTTACACTTCAGAGGTTGAAGAAACTCTGAAGTGTGAGGGCGAAAACAGCAGACCTTATATACAGGACGCTTAGCTAAGAATGGTCTGTGCGCACTGGTGACTCAAACAAAATGCACCTGGTCTGTGCGCCAGAGGGAGAAATGCCATTGGAGGGCAGAGAACAATAAGACCGCCTAATGCGGATGTGATCGGTATCTTAACAATAAGAACAAGGAGAACCTAATAAGGAACTATAAAATAAAGATAAACAATAACCGGTCCGTACGAGTCCGGAAGTCCATATTCTAACCATAAGGGTCAGATACCGTATAAGGAAGGGAATGACACAATCATATCCCACGAGACATGTGACTTTAATCAGTCGCGTCTCAACATCCCTCCATGATTGAGGCAGTCCATTCTGGAGATAAGAATAGGTGGTAGATGGTGATGAGAGCGCGTGTCAAGTTTCAACAAGTTCTCAATATATAAGAACTGTGTGAGAGTCCTTTGCAAGTTCTCAACATAAGAACTGTGCAAGAGTCTAGGAGTTCGGGATTGAAGTCCCTTGAACACCTTTACTTCATTTGTCATAAAGGACAACTTTTTGAAGTGCAGGGTACAACTCCATATAATACAGAGAGAAAGGACTCTCTTCTGCAGAGATAAGAGCGAATCTTATTCTGCCTTGACACTTCATCGGCAACCTTTATAAAAGGTCCATCAACCCGAATTTCTGATAGATGTGGATCCTATCCACACTTTTCTCCATCAAACCAACCCAACATCATTGACCAGCTTCTCGAAGGTTTCCCTTGGTAGAGACTTCGTGAGTCCGTCTGCTACCATGTCCTTCGTTGGAGTACGTATCAGGTGTATCACCTTGTTTTCTACATACTCCCTGACAGCGTGGTGCTTGATGGGGATGTGTTTGGACCGTCTCCCTGTGACTGGGTTCAGGGCTAAGTCTACAGCGCCCTTGTTGTCACAGTGAAGAGGTATGGGGGAGGAAACCTCATACCCCAGTTCCTCTAAGAACGTCCTATACCACTGAGCTTGGTTCGCAGCCTCAGCGAGGCTCATGTACTCAGCTTCCGTGGTGGACTGTGCTACCGTCTTTTGCTTTCTGGTGCACCAAGAGATGGCACCATTCGCAAGTAAGTAGACGTAGCCTGTGGTGGAGTGGCGATCTTCCTGGTCACCCCAGGAAGAGTCGCAGTAGCCATGAAGGCCTTCTCCACCATTCCCTCCAGAGTAGCGCAACGCGTAGTCCTTTGTAGTATTAAGGTATGCTAACACGTATTTGGCAAGGCGCAGATGCTGCTGAGAGGGATTGGAAGCGAATTGGCTGAGGCGCGCAACAGCGAAAGAGATATCAGGTCTGCTTCCAATCTGCGCATATAGCAGAGACCCAATTATCTGTTGATACTTCTTAATCTCAGAAGTAGAGGCTTGATCTTCGTATTTGATCAAGTGAGCCTCCGCGCCAGAGGGAAGAGGGGTATATACTGGGTTGGAATCCCTCATTCCAAATCTTTCAACCACATCGGAGATGTAATCTGACTGGTTGATGGTCATAGTGCGATTAGCACGATCTCTGGTGATGTTAACACCGAGATATGACTCAATCTCTCCCAGATCGGTCATCTCATATCGGCTTGATAGAGATGCCTTCAGATCATTGATCTTATCTAATGAGTTGCCCAGTATAGTGATATCATCTACATATAAGATGACGAAAAGTACATCACCCCCCTCTTGGAGATGATACACATATACTCCTGCATCAGAGTACGTCCGCGTGAAGCCGAGTTCACTTAGAACTCCATGGAACTGTAGATTCCATGCGCGGGAAGCCTGCTTCAGACCATAAAGGGCTTTCTGAAGCCGGCACACCAAGTGTTCTTGGCCAGCTGTGACGAAACCTACGGGTTGCTCCATGTAGATTTCCTCGTCCAGTTCTCCATGAAGGAAAGCCGATTTGACGTCCATCTGGTGGATCTCCCAATCCTCCAGGGTGGCTAACGCCAACAGAAGTCGTAAGGACTCAAATCGGGCGACTGGACTGAAGGTTTCGTCAAAGTCCACCCCCTCTAGTTGGGTGAACCCTTTTGCCACTAGCCTAGCACGAAAGCGTCCATCCGCTTTCTTCTTAAAGACCCACTTGCACTTGACCACCTTTCTTCCAGCAGGAAGGGGTTCCAGCCGCCAGACCTGTAGCTTTTCCAAGGCATCTAGCTCATATTGGCATGCCTCCTGCCACTGGTCGGCGTAATCAGACTCCATGGCTTGCCTGAAGGTCTGAGGATCCCTATAGCCAGGGACCTCTGCCGTGTTCAGCAAGTCCATCATAGTAAGCCTACTGCTTCCCTGAATAAACTCGTCATTATCCTCATTGTAATAGCGAGGATTCTGACGCCGCGTCCTTGTGCTCCGCCTGGGGCGAGGAGGCGAAGACACCTGCTCAGTCCTGGGACTCCTAGGAGTCTCAACAGGAGGACTGATATCCCTATTGAAATTAGGGGCAGGTATCGGCTGGGTCACCATAGGTGGCCAGTTGCGCCTAGAGCGCGAAGGACGAGGAGGGGTAGTCGTAGGGGGCGCAGAGGGTGGGGTCTGGTATATAGTCTGATCTCCTGGAGCGGGGTGAGTGCTGGGTGGGGTGCTAGGCTGTTGTTCTTGCGGAGGGGCTTCCTCCGGCACCTGTATAGTAGGCGGAGCCACAGTGACTGGCGGCGCCTGAGGTGCTGTGGCAACAGCTGGTAGAGGCTGATCAAGCACTCTTATATAAATATTTCCGCCGGTGGAGTCAAAGACCTCCTGTTCCGGCACTGGTGAAGTGTATTGGTGAGGGATCAGGTCACCTCGGGACGGAAAAACGCTTTCGTCAAACGTAACATCTCGAGAAGAGACGAAGCGTCGGCTATGTCTGTCCCATAGTTTGTAGCCCTTAGAAAGGGCTTCATAGCCCACAAACACGGCCTCCTTTGCTTTAGGATCTAATTTTTGCCGGTTGTGTTCTGGTACGTGATAGTATGCTTTGCAGCCAAATACTCTAAAGTAAGAGACATCTGGAACTGTACCGTTCCAGAGCTCCAGCGGAGTTTTCCACTTATTAGAACGAGTGGGAGTGCGATTGTATATATGCACGGCAGTCTCAACTGCTTGTTCCCAAAAACCAAGGCTAAGGCCCGCATGATGAAGCATGCTAGTGCCTTTTTCCATAACCGTACGGTTAAAACGCTCGGCTCTCCCATTCTGTTGTGGAGAATATGGCATAGTGAGACGATGCTCAATGCCCGCTTCCAGAAGTATGTGCTTCAGATCGTGATTGACATACTCGCCACCTCGATCAGAGTGTAGGGATTTAATGGGCTTATTAAGTTGTTTTTCAGCCCACGCCTTATAGTGTAGAAAGGCGTCCTTAAACTGATCTTTTGACTTCATGAAGATGACAACTGCTGCTTTTGAGAAGTCATCTATGAAGGTGGCGAAGTACTTGTTCCCCTGAATAGAGTTACTCTGGAGGGGTCCAACAAGGTCACTATGGACGATCTCGAGGTGATCCTCGGCACGCTTCATGGAAGCAGGGAAAGGAAGGCGGGTGGATTTGCCAAGTTCACAGCCATGGCATGGTCCTGCCTCCTCTGGTTCATTATTTATAACGAGGCCTTTAACAGCCTCGGGAGCATGCGTCTTCAGCGTTTCTTTGGACATATGTCCCATGCGCTTGTGCCAGACATCAAGGCTGGCAGATGCAGGTGCTTTGACAGTGTTTAGTTTATGACTGTCAAGCCAATATAAATTGGCAGCCTTGTGTCCTTCCGCTATGGTTTCTCCTTTATAGCTGATTGCGAAGGAAGTAGAGTCAAACGAAACCAATGCGCCCTTGTCTGTCAGGGCACTTGTGGAGAGGATGCGGGAATGTGTGTTTGGGAGGTGCAACACATTGGAGATTTTGAGGTCATAGCCTCTGTTGGTTCGGATTGTTATGGTACCCGTTCCAACACTCTTTAGCAGAGAGCTATCTCCTAGCAGAACTTCGATACCTTCGTGAGGTGTATAGGTATCGTAGTCTTCAATGTATGGCGTGAAATGTGTTGATGCTCCACTGTCCATCATCCATCTTGACTCTATATGCGCGGTTTTATCACGCATCATGTAAAGGGAAACCTGAGGTGCTTCATGCACCTCCTCTATTTTGCCAGAGCCATTGACTATAGTAAATAGTCGGCTCTTTGGTACAGGTATTGTAGAATTTAATCTATCTGCCGGAATAGCCTCCGGCGCGGCAACAATGAGATTTTGGGCAGCTTTCCTCAGCTGCCCAGCCTTCCCCTTCTTGGCGTTCTCCTGGTCCCTTTTAATTTAAAACAGTCCGGCTTTTTATGGCCGGGCTTGTGACAGTAGTGGCAGATTATATCCGCCGAAGCGGAACTGCCGGAATTGGGCGATGATTGCGCCTTTGGGGGGCGCGAACCAGAGGCCCGGTTGATAGGGGCCACCTTATTAAGGGTGGCGGAGGGACCGGAGAGTCGAGATTCCTCATTGATGAACCTATTGATCAGGTCCTGAGGAAGTAAGTTGGCAGGGGGGCCAGTGGCCAGTATGGTGCCGGCGATAGTGGAATAGGAAGGAGGGAGGGCGTCTAAAAGTATGAAGGACATTTGCATGTCTGAGACGGCCATCCCATTCTCCTGAAGGGTGTTCCTCAGGTCCAGCATTTTTTGGAGCTGAGGGAGGAAGGGGTGCCCTTCCTGCAGCTTGGTATTAACCAAGCCAACCCATAAATTGAAGGTGGCCATAGAGCCAACCGCACCATACAAGGCCTCCAACTGTTCAAATTTGTCATGAACAGTTGGGAAAAGAATTTGGGAGGTTATCCCAGACAACACCTCCGTTGTGACAGATAGATATAAGAGGCCAATGATGACCTCTTCTTGTTTTTGCCACAATGCTATCATGGCCAGTCCTGCATCAGTGGGCCCCGTGGGACCACCAGCACCCGCGGCAGGGGCAGGGTGTTGGGGGATGGCCCCGGGGTTGTCATGTGTGAGGTGCCTAGAGCAACCGTTCATCAACATGAGTGAGGTAAAAGTTTGTGCCCAGGACTGCCAGTTAGTCCCGTCCAACTTGGCAAGCTGAACGGAGGGAGGGAAGACAAGTGTGAATTGAGCCATTGAGATGTTTGGGGTGTTAAAATCTGGTTCCGAGGAGCAGTCAGAACCAGTCCAGATCTTGAAAGGAAAGGTAGCGGTCCAGCCATAAGAGCGCTATACTCCGTAACACTCATGGTGTCACGCCCCAGGTGTGCGACTTTGGAGTACCAACTTGTAAAAAAGTACTAGGTAGTGTTAACTAAACCCCTTCTTAGGACTAGCCTGTTACCACATGGACCTTGCTTAGAAGGGCAAGCAGTCTTAGTGATAGCTTTAATCAGGGTCAAGCAGAGTCACGTCTGGGGTACTTCCCGGCGAAGGGTTTCCCGGAGAGCGTGTCCTAACCTTTAGGCAGTCCTCAGGGGCTACTCAGGTTCACTGGTAGCCCTAAGAGGGGCAGTGCCCTAGAGAGGAGCCAACAGCGAGTTCCAAGAGGAAAGATGAGGATCAACTCCAACATCATTTCCAATTGCCGTCTGTGGAGTCTCTAGACCAGACCAATAAGGGTCTTAGCACTGATGTATAGTACTTTTACTTATAGTAGCGACCCCTAGTTGTGTCAGAGGGAAGGACTTCTGGGTTTGACTATTAACCAGGCCTTCACACCCCTTAAAGAGACCCAGGTATTAACCGAGTATCTCCCAACCATTAAGGTGGCCTATAGCCGCAAGGGTCTTCCCCTATTGGCCTAATAAATCCGGACGAAAACCGGGAGGCAGAAAATAAGTAGTGAGGAAATGCGCACAGGGGAACTTAAGGTCGCGTCTGCTGACTTAACAGCTCCCTAGCGCCTTTCGCGAGAACCTTCATATGAAGGCTAGCCAGTATTGGCACGACATTTAAATAATGCCGGTGGACGAGAAAGGAATGTGTCGAGGGAAGAGGATAGAGGATGCTCACTGAGTGGGAGATAAAGCAACAAATGTGTGAATGCAGAGAGAGCAAGTGACACGAGATAGATCTGGAACACAGCTGTTAGTTTGAGCGTCCAGGGCCCATAACCTGTTGAGCTGGCAGCACTAACAGCGAGTAAAAGCAAGAGCGAGGCTAAGAGACAAAAGTATACTTCAGAGGTTGAAGAAACTCTATAGCAGCGCTACACACCTAAGAGACAAAAGTATCTAGTACAATGTCAGCGTAAGGTAGAGAGGCTTAGTAGTAAAGGGAACTTACACTTCAGAGGTTGAAGAAACTCTGAAGTGTGAGGGCGAAAACAGCAGACCTTATATACAGGACGCTTAGCTAAGAATGGTCTGTGCGCACTGGTGACTCAAACAAAATGCACCTGGTCTGTGCGCCAGAGGGAGAAATGCCATTGGAGGGCAGAGAACAATAAGACCGCCTAATGCGGATGTGATCGGTATCTTAACAATAAGAACAAGGAGAACCTAATAAGGAACTATAAAATAAAGATAAACAATAACCGGTCCGTACGAGTCCGGAAGTCCATATTCTAACCATAAGGGTCAGATACCGTATAAGGAAGGGAATGACACAATCATATCCCACGAGACATGTGACTTTAATCAGTCGCGTCTCAACAAGATCTGGACGTCGCCCCACTGGTGGCGTTACAACAGTCGTCATCATAATCCGAGTCACGTACAACAATAGAAACCATCAGTCAGCATAGTAATCACAATCACGTACAACAATAGAGAGTCTCAGTCATCCGAACACGAGGCAACAAGATCTGAAGTCCATGACATATTACTGCTGACATGTCGAGTCATCATGAACGCATCAGAGTCTGAAACTGGGCTGGGCAGTCCGAAACCGAAACGTAACACATGAGGACAGTCATATGTTACAACTGCAACCAAACTGGACACTTCTCACGAAATTGCCCGCAGCCACACCGAAGGGCAACCACAAGTTGAATGACCGAAACCGACTATTATGCACAGGAAGAACCCCCGGCGCAAGCTTGAGCGGCCAATATGGCACCTCCACAACAGCGGGCAAAAGATTGGCTGGCCGGAGTAGCAGGGGAGATGGACGACGTAAAGGACCTCATTCTCCAAGAAATGTGGGGAAAGGAGGGTTTTCAGAATGCCTGAACCCATCGGCCTGGGTGAGGGCAGTCAATTGTAACTCTGTAATCATGACTTGCTATTGATCTCTTTGAATTCCAGTCTCGATTCGCACAGGTTACGCTATGGCCGACATTAAAACACTAGTAGACTCAGGAGCAACAGATAACTTCATACGACCCTCATTCACTAAAAGAATGGGTCTGGGACTCCAAATGCTGGAGCACCCAAAGAAAATATGGAACATAGACAACATGGAAAACAAAGCGGGCAGTATCACCCACTTCGTAGACCTCGACGTCCAAACTAACCAGTGAAGACAAAAAATGCGCTTCTTAGTTACAGATCTTGGGAACGAGGATCTAGTCCTTGGATACCCCTGGCTGGCAACATACGAACCCATGATCAACTGGAGATACGCAACTATACACGAGAAAATGCTCCCTGTAGTAATCCGCTCGACCAATCTCAATAAGGAGGGTCATGTCATAGGAACCGTCGTCACTGAAAAGGAAAAGGAAGGCATCATGGTAGAATTAGAAGAGGAAAACCACCTATGCACCACCGCAACGGAACTCACCATTGAAGCTAAGCAGTTTCATGAGAAAGTAGATCTTCCCTCGGCTTACCAACAATTTGCAAAGATCTTCAGTGAAGAGGCATCCAACCGGTTCCCCCCCTCTCGACCATGGGACCACGCGATCGATTTCAAGGAAGGCACACTGTCGGCAATCGACTGCAAGGTCTACCCCATGACCCAAGAAGAAGATGGCAAACTCAAGGAATTTCTGGACAAGCAGCTGAAGAAAGGTTACATACGCCCCTCCAAATCCCCCTACGCATTGTCCTTCTTCTTCATCAAAAAGAAGGACGGGAAGCTACAACCGGTACAAGACTACAGGAAGATCAATGCAGTCACCATCCGCAACCAGTACCCCCTCCCTCTCATCTCTGACCTCATCATGGATCTCAGTCGAGCACACACCTACACCAAGCTGGACGTCCGATGGGGGTACAACAACATAAGGATACGAGAAGGAGACGAACACAAGGCTGCGTTCAAAACACGGTACGGACTCTTCAAACCTACGGTCATGTACTTTGGACTCACCAATTCACCTGCAACCTTCCAAACCATGATGAACACCATATACCAAGACACCATCACAAAACATGAACAAAAAGGAACCATCATACAAGTCTACATGGATGACATCGGCATAGCCACAAGGGATCCAGCGGGACAAAAAGAACACGAAGAGGCTGTGAGCAACGTACTACAGGTTGCAATGGACCACGACCTTTACTTCAAACTCAAAAAGTGCCTCTTCAATAAGCCGTGAATGGATTACCTGGGGGTAATCCTTGAAAAGGGGGTAACACGCATGGACCCGGTAAAAATTTCAGGCATCAAAGACTGGCCCACGCCTACCAAGGTCCGTGACGTACACTCATTCCTAGGCTTCTGCAATTTTTACTGACTCTTCATTCGCAGCTTCGCCACACACGCGAAACCTCTCAATAAACTTACGAGGAAGGACACAGAATGGAGATGGACAGATGAAGAAGATAAGGCCTTCGAAAAGCTCAAATCCCTAGTAACGGAAGAACCAGTACTGGCCCACCCAAAACTAGATGACCCATTCGAACTGGAAGTAGACGCATCGGGATTCGCAACTGGAGCAGTACTACTTCAGAGGAAAGAGGACGGCAAAAAACACCCCCTCGGATACTACTCAGCCACCCTGAATGAAGCCAAAAGAAACTATGACATCTACGACCTGGAACTCCTTGCCATTGTCAAGGCACTCAGACATTGGAGACCACTACTGGCCGGATCACTGCACAAAATCAAAATCTATTCCGACCACATGAATCTCCAATACTGGAAACTCCCACAAAAGATAAGCCGAAGAGTAGCCAGGGAAGTACTCGAACTAATGGAATACGACTTCGAGATTCACCACATCCCAGGAAAGAAGAACAGCAGAGCTGACGCCTTGTCGCGAAGACCAGACTACGATCAGGGGGAACGAGACAACGAAAATGTTGTGGTCCTACCGGAAGACGTGTTTGCAAGGGTCACAACCGTACAAGCCACGCACCAACCACCACAAACCAAAATCACCCTTCGCTACTGGGTAGATCCACACCAACTAAAGTATGTCGACAGAGCATGGTACTGACAAGGGAAGTACGTCATTACGGGATCGTTAGATGAAAAACGAGAGCTCATATCTGCCCACCACGACCCACCGGTACATGGACACCCCGGGATCACAAGAACCACACGATTAGTAGAACGACAATACTGGTGGCCAGAACTGAAACTAGACATACGAAACTACGTCCAGGGATGCGCAGAATGCCAAAGACACAAAGTCAATACGCGTCCAACTAAGGCCCCATTAATACCCATAACCCCCAAGGAAGAGGCGCTACCATTCAAAACTATAGCCCTCGACTTCATCACCAAACTCCCCATATTGCAGGGTTATGACTCCATCCTCACCGTGATGGACCACGACTGCACGAAAGCATCTATATTTGTACCCTGTAGTGTAACGTCTACCACGGACGTTTGCCTGACTTAGGCACTATTGTAACGCGGGTTCCCTCGGGGGTGGAATCTGTGTATGTCCGATAGCGGGAAGACTGCGGGATGGGGCTGATACGTGCCGGTGGAATCTCTATACGTATAGAGAGTCTCTTCTACGGGTACTCCTGCTGGAGGGCTTGGGACGGTGTGGACGTACTCCCACTGAAGATTGTCGACGATGTAGTAACAGTGAGTCGGACGGGCGGTTCTGGCGTTAAGATATTCGAATACGAGGTGGCACGTGGTACCAGGCGGATAGGGTACGACTGGCGAATCTACCATTCACGAAGGAAGATGGAGATAGTGTCACGGGGATCCCTCTTGGTCTCAAGGGATATACCGGAGCTAGTTCACTTAAGGGCGACTGCGAGCCCTTAGCACAGTAGACGAGTTTAGACGGTGGTATTGGAAGAAGACCAAGATGGGGATCCTGGTCCGTGCTACTACGAGTTTAAATACAGATAAGGGAGCTAGTTCCAGCTCCGCTCGAACTTGTAAGTAACCAGTAGCGTAAGTAGCGTATTCTAATAATAGAATGCGCAGTCACTATCGTAACACAGAACACGTACAACAATAGGAGACATCAGTCAGCAAGCCTAATCACAATCACGTACAACAATAAGGAGTATCAGTCATCCAAACACGAGGCGACATGATCCGAAGTCCATGACACATTACATCTGACATACTGAGTCATCGCGAATACGTCAGAGTCCACGACCGGGCCGGGCAGTCCGAGATCTAAACGTAACATCACCCCCTTTTCAGCGTCAAGCCCCAGCTTGACCACGCATGACAGAGAGGGGGTTGGTGCCTACTGAGCGCAATGCCCTGATACGGGCTATCTCCTCCGCGTCCTGCTCCGCTTTGGGCCCGCGGTGGAGCGAGGCCCGAATGTTCTCGATGCGGTCTATCGCATGTGCTCGCTGGAGTCGGGCTACACACCTGTTGCGCTCTATCTCCAACCTCTCCAGCTTCATCTGCTCCGCCGCTACGCGGTGTTGCTGCGCCCGCCACCCAAGTGTCATGCAGCGATAGCGGTGTACTTCGGCGATGAGGGTCGCGTCCTTCTGGTGAAGGAGCGCCTGGTCGACCGAGTCGACTAATCCTGCGTCGGAGAGCAGGAACGTGAGGTCGTCGTCGGTGTAAGTGGGGGCAGAGGACTGCTCGTCGTAATAGGGGGTGGCGTGGACGGGCTTCCCGTACTGCTGGTTGCAATTGGCTCGGAAGGCCAGTACGAAGGGGTCGGCGGTGAGGATGAGCTGAGTATACCGGGCCGGCCAAAGACGTTCCTGAGCGTCGCGAATCTGAAAGGGAATGTAGTGGACTCCCCTGTTGTACTCGTACCCCCTGGGAGGGGGTGTCTCCGCACGACTCTCGGTCTCCTGCACAGATTCCTCCTCTGGATCGCGGCGAAGCGCGGATGGATGCGGCGTCGGTAATGTGAGAGCTTCCCCGGTGGGTCCGCAAAGCGGGGGGGTTTCCGAGTGTGTCGTGGTGAGATGGGTGGCGTAACGTAAATACTGATGCGCCTCGAGGCGCTCCGCCGGGTCGTATGGGTCCCCGCCTTCGTCGGGTCCCGCGGGTGAGATTGGTCGACTGGGGACGTACCCCTGTTGTTCGTCGCCCGCTGGAGTGGGCGCTCGGGTTGGGATGTACTGGGAGGCGAGTCGGCTGGGCTGGTTGGTCTCGGAATAAACAGTGGGGGTCGGCGAAGGAACTGGGGATGGCCCGGGGGAAGGAGGACGATCTCCTCGTTGGTGAAGGGCGAGGGCAGCCGACAGGGGTGACGATGGCGTGGACTGTACTCGGTAAGGTGCCGAAAGCTCGGTGTTGACGACATAGCGGAAGTTGACTGGAGAGGATGGGCGCATGAGTAGATGAGTGGATGAGAGAGAGGGATGGGGACGTCTCTTGGAGTTTCCCTGCGCTTATATGTGTTTCTCTAGCGGGGTTAGAATTTTTAAACTCCCTTATCGCGTCGTCAGCGAATACGTCATCCTTATCGACCCACTGGTTGTCCGAGTCAGGGTATCCCTTCCATTTGACCAAATACTGTAGTTTGCGACTTCTGCCGAGCCGCCGAGAGTCTAGAATCTTCTCGACTTCGTATTCTTCTTCGCCACCGACTAGATCCGGCGGTGGGCGCTGATAATTTGGTCCGTGCGTGGGTGTCTCGCGATAGGGCGTCAGAAGGTCCACATGGAACACTGGATGGATTTGCCACTGCGTGGGAAGTTCTAGGCGGTAATTGACTGCGGACATCACCTGGGCAATCCTAAAGGGGCCGTGGCGTCGCGCCGCTAATTTCGCCGTAGGTTGATGTGTGCGTAAGTGGCGTCCTTCTAACCATACTTGGTCCCCGATTTGGAATTTGGGCGTATCTTTAGCCTTGATCCACCCCTGCTGCGCTTTGATCATCAGTGCCTGCGCGCGCTGTCGGAGTTCCTTGAATTGCTTGACTCTGAGCGCTACTTGTGGGATTGGTGAGGGTCTGTCGGTCCAATCGGCGCGAGGATTATACCCCATCAGGAGCTGGAACGGGGATTCCTTAGTAGTTTCACTGGGCCAGTTGTTATGGGTGAACTCAGCCATGGGTAAGTAGTGAATCCAGTCGTCTTGTCTTTCGTTAACCCAGAATCGCAGGTATTGTTCCAGCCACTGATTTGTACGTTCCGATTGCCCATCTGTTCGGGGGTGATAGGCCGTGGAGATATTCTGTTCGATGCCGAGTATTTTGCATAATTCGCGCGTGAACTTGGAGGCGAATCGGGGGTCTCGGTCGCTAATGATCTTGCCTGGGAGTCCGAACCGTGGGAATACGTGTTTGACGTATAGCGCTGCCGTTCCTTCGGCTGAAATTTCTTCCTGACAGGGAATGAATAGGGACATCTTCGTACAATCATGATCCGTTATCGTGAGGATCGTATCGCAGCCCTGTGCTTCGGGAAGTTTAGTGATGAAATCAAGGGCGATGGTTTCAAACGGCATAGCTTCGGGTTTCGGGAATATAGGGCGTAACGGCGCTTTGATGGCCCTGGTGTTGACCTTGATGCGTTGACAGTCAGCGCATCCTTTGACGTAATCCATGACCTCGTTCCGAAGCCCTGGCCACCAGTAGTATCGTTCTATGAGCTTGATGGTTCGGCTGATTCCCGGATGTCCGTATACGGGCGGGTCGTGGTGGTTCTTGACAAGTTCTCGTTTTTCCAGAAGCCCCCCTGTGACTACTCGGCGCCCATCTTTGTACCAGGTGCCTTCGATTTTCTTTAGTCTATGTGGGTCTATCCAGGGGCGGAGTTTGTCTTCGTCTTGGGCGTACACCGGGTTTACCTTCTCCATTTCCTGTACCGAGATGGTGGCGTTGATACGGAGGGGGTCTTCCGTGGTGTCTATTGCTGCGGCCCTGACAAAGATCTCGTCTGGGAGTACCGTTACCTGATCGTTATCGCTTTCTCCTTGGTCATAGTCTGGGCGTCTAGATAGGGCGTCGGCTCTTCCATTTGCCGTTCCCTTGATGTGGTGAATTTCGATGTCGTATTCGGAGAGTTCTAGTACTTCCCGGGCTACTCGGCGGCTTATCTTTTGTGGGGAGCGCCAGTATTGGAGGTTCATGTGATCTGAGAAGACTTTGATCTTGTGTGGCGATCCGGCCAGATAGTGTCGCCAGTTCCTCAGTGCCTTAACGATTGCCAGTAGTTCTAGGTCGTAGATGTCGTAGTTCCTCTCCGCCGCGCTAAGAGTGTTGGAGTAGTAGGCTATGGGGTGTCTTTTGCCGTCTTCTTTGCGTTGGAGTAGTACCGCTCCTACAGCGAATCCCGATGCGTCTACTTCTAGTTCGAATTGATCTTTCAGTTCTGCGTGTGCCAGTACTGGCTCTTCTGTGACGAGCTTCTTGATCTTGTCAAACGCTTCTTGCTCTACGGTTGTCCATATCCATTCGGTGTCTTTGCGTGTGAGTTTGTTGAGGGGTCGTGCGTGCGTGGCAAAATTTCGAATGAAAGCGTGGTAAAAGTTGCAGAAACCTAAGAACGATCGCACCTGTTTGACGTTTTTGGGGGTTGGCCAATCCTTGATGCCTGAAATTTTGATGGGGTCCATGCGTGTCACCCCCTTTTCAATGATTACCCCCAGGTAATCGATGCTTGGGGCGTGGAAGATGCATTTTTCCGGTTTGAGGAATAAATCGTTTTCTTCCAGTAGGTCTAGTATGTCGTGTACCGCGTCGATGTGTGCCTGTTCCGTTGATCGGGTTGCTATGCCTATGTCGTCCATGTATACCCTGATGATCGTCCCCTTTGTTTCGTGGTACGCGATAAGGTCTTTGCAGATTTCGTTCATCATGGTTTGGAAGGTTGCCGGGGAGTTGGTCAGCCCGAAGAACATTACCATTGGTTCGAAAAGCCCGTATTTTGTTTTGAACGCTGCTTTTTCCTGGTCCCCTTCTTTGATCCTTACGTTGTTGTAACCCCAGCGGATGTCTAGTTTGGTGAATATGAACGCTCCGCTTAGGTCTGCGATGAGCTCGGGGATGAGTGGAAGGGGGTATTGATTGCGTATTGTCCAGTTGTTGATGTTCCGGTAATCCTGTACAGGGCGTAGCTTTCCGTCCTTCTTTTTGATAAAGAAAAACGATGATGCGTACGGGGATTTAGAGGGTCTAATATATCCTTTTGCCAGTTGTTCGTCAATCCATTCTTTAAGTGCCGCGTCTTCTGCTTGGCTCATGGGATAAACCTTGCAGTCGATGGTGTCTGGTGCGTTTGGCTTGAAGTCGATTGCGTGATCCCATGGTTTCGATAGTGGGAATCGGTTCGATTCTTCCTCGCTAAAGATTTTGACATGCCGCCGATATTCTTCCGGTACCGTTTTTGCTTCCGTATACTGTTTGGCCTCGATTGCCATCTCCGTTGACATTGTTGCTCGTAGACGAGTTTCCTCAAGGTCGCATTCCTTTTTGAGTTGCGCCTCGATCTTCTGCTTGTTGGGTAATAACAGTTTCTCGAGTACAAGTCTGGCAATTACTGGGTCTATCCGGGGTTTTGTGGGATTGGTGGTGCGGAGAACGACTGGATACTCAGCTTCGTTCAGGGTAGCCGTAGCCCATTGGATGTCGGGTTGGAACGTTGCCAACCATGGGTAGCCAAGTATGATGTCTTCTCCTCCCACGTCGGTGACCAGGAATCGCATTTCCTTTTTAACTCCTTTGGTTTGTACTTCCAGATCCACGCAGTGGGTAATTTTGCCCCCTTTGTTGTGCGTGCCGTCAATGTTCCAGATCTTTTGATGACGGTCTAGTTCTTTGAGGCCTAGCCTCATTCGTTTGACGAATTCCGGATGTATAAAGTTATTAGTGGCTCCGGAGTCCACTAGTGCTCGTTTGTCGGCCATGGCGTAATTTGCGCGCAATGAAACTGGAACATGCATAGATTGATAGCGCGTTATAAACACAGAATTACACCGTAATGCCCTCACCCAGGCCGTCGGGTTCAGGCGCTTTGAAAATCCTCTCGCCCCAATAGGTCCCGGACTACTAGGTCTCTGGCTTCGTCATCAAGGTTCCGAACTCCGTTTATCCAGCTGGTCGCCCGTTCTTGCGGCGTATCAGTGGTGGCGCGGGCGCCCCGGCTGCTGCCGTTGTCGTCCTCGAACTGGATGAGGGGTTCTTCTGCGACGCTTTGAACTTCTTCGATAAAGGCCCCTCGTCCCTGGCGTGGCTGCCAGTTTGAGTTTGTGCGTTGGCGGCGGGGTTGACGGCAATCACGTTGGAAGTGGCCTGCTTTGCCGCAGTTGTAGCAGAGCAAATTCTTCTTATCGATGATCCCTTGATTTGGGCGTCCTTGAGTGTATGGAGGTTTGGTGTAGTCGATTTCCTCCGATCCTGCTAGACGGGCGCGCACTCTTCCTGGTGTGGTGTCCATGGCGTCGGGATGATTCCTGAACGCCTGCCATCCTTGGCGGGGTTGCTGAGGGCGGTTTGGAGCATTGAACGTCCTCAGAGAGGTATTGCCTGGCTTACCGGGTCCCGGGGGTTTACGTCCCCCCAAACGTGTCTGCAGGTGCATCCATTTGCGCTGCTGTTCCAATGCGGCTACCTTCCATTGGGCGTATGTGTTTGGGCTGTGGAAGTTGTAGGCGTTTTTGTAAAGTTCTACTGGTAGGCCGCTTGTAAACTTGTCCAGGACAAGGGAGTCGTCGAAGCGGTATCCTGCTTCTCTGACCGCCTTCTCAAACTTGGCGACGTATGTGTCGATGTCTTGTCCTTCCATGCGGAATCCTTTCTGCAACTCCTGTTGGGCGCGTTCTTTTTTGAGGGTGTCGGCGAACGTGTTACGGAAGCCGAGCTCGATAGCTTCCCAAATCCATTTGTCGTAGGGGCCGTGTTTGGCCTTGTAGGCTTTGACCCATTTGGTGGTCGACAAGACCCATTCGTTGACGTGTTCTCCCTGGATGTAAGTGAGGAAGATTAGGGCTTTTTGGTAGGGGAGGGTGAACGCAGGGTTGTCGTAGTTGGTTTCCACGAATAGTTCCCACTGGGTGAGGAATTGCTGGACTTTGGTGCGGTCGCCTGTGAATACGAGCGGTTCCTTGCCCATAAATTTCTCGGGCTTAGTTCCGCTGGAGACGTTGGGTCCTGTGAACAGGGGTCCTCCCGGGTCTCCTCCTCCGTCGTCTCCTCCTCCTCCGCCTCCATGTCCTCCGGGCGGTGGTCCTTCTCCGCGACTTATGCGCGCGGGTTCCTGAAATGTAGCGGGTTGTTCGGTGACAGTAGTGGTCATGTCTGTAGGGATAGACTCAGCTAGTAATCCCAACTGTGCTTCTTCTTCTTCGGCTTGTGCTTCAAGGATTCGAATTTCTTCGGGGTTACTTCCCAACGAAGGGGATGGTGCAGGTGTCTTTGGGGTGGGGGATCGGACTGGTTCTTCTTCTTGTCCGTCTATGGGGCCCCACTGATCTCTAGTGGTAACTTCGCTTTGTAGAATGTCGAGTTTGAGGCTCGATCCGGCTGGTCGGACTACTTGTAGCTTGTAGTGGAGTGCGTCCCACTTGAGTTCTGTCCAACAGGTATGTTCGAAGTTAAATTCTACCGGGATAAGTCCGGTTTTGCCGTCCTTGTAGGTGTAAAGGACTACGTAGCCTGGGTCTCCTTGTTCTGTTTGCCAAAAGGCCTCTTTGAGATATTGCTTTGGGACGTTACGTTCCCCTCTTCTGTCGATGTGATATGGTCGGAATGGAATCCAAAGGTCGCGGGTTGTTACTGCGGAAGCCACGTTGAAGGATCTTGGTCTTAATGTAACGTCTACCACGGACGTTTGCCTGACTTAGGCACTATTGTAACGCGGGTTCCCTCGGGGGTGGAATCTGTGTATGTCCGATAGCGGGAAGACTGCGGGATGGGGCTGATACGTGCCGGTGGAATCTCTATACGTATAGAGAGTCTCTTCTACGGGTACTCCTGCTGGAGGGCTTGGGACGGTGTGGACGTACTCCCACTGAAGATTGTCGACGATGTAGTAACAGTGAGTCGGACGGGCGGTTCTGGCGTTAAGATATTCGAATACGAGGTGGCACGTGGTACCAGGCGGATAGGGTACGACTGGCGAATCTACCATTCACGAAGGAAGATGGAGATAGTGTCACGGGGATCCCTCTTGGTCTCAAGGGATATACCGGAGCTAGTTCACTTAAGGGCGACTGCGAGCCCTTAGCACAGTAGATGAGTTTAGACGGTGGTATTGGAAGAAGACCAAGATGGGGATCCTGGTCCGTGCTACTACGAGTTTAAATACAGATAAGGGAGCTAGTTCCAGCTCCGCTCGAACTTGTAAGTAACCAGTAGCGTAAGTAGCGTATTCTAATAATAGAATGCGCAGTCACTATCGTAACACAGAACACGTACAACAATAGGAGACATCAGTCAGCAAGCCTAATCACAATCACGTACAACAATAAGGAGTATCAGTCATCCAAACACGAGGCGACATGATCCGAAGTCCATGACACATTACATCTGACATACCGAGTCATCGCGAATACGTCAGAGTCCACGACCGGGCCGGGCAGTCCGAGATCGAAACGTAACATGTAGCGAAGAAATCTCCGCTGAAGAGACCGCCAGACTCTACGCAACTCATGTCTTCAAACGATTTGGACTCCCGTTGAAGATCATTAGCGACCGAGACCCCCAGTTCGCGTCCAAGTTCACAAGGGAACTCTGCAAAATTCTGGGGATTCAACAGAACATCTCAACAGCGTACCACCCTCAGATGGATGGACAATCGGAAAGGACGAACCAATGGCTGGAGCAATACCTTCGATTCTGGGCCAATGAGCGACAGGACAACTGGGCGGCATTCCTACCCATAGCAGAATTCGCTCACAACAATTGGCCACATGAGGCGACAAGGAAGTCCCCATTCTCGCTCCTCATGGGGTATGACCCGTGCGCTGATTGGCTCGATAAGCCCTCTCCAATTCCCCAGGTCACCACGAGACTAGAGCAATTCCGAGAAGCTCAGAAAGAAGCCCACGACCTCATCAAAAAGGCGCAACTCATGTGGGTCAAACACCGGGACACCCCCGAACTCCGACTTGGAGACTATGTATGGCTGGAGGGACGCCACTTAAGGACCAATCAGCCAACTCCCAAACTAGCGGCTAGAAGACACGGACCCTTCAAAATCACGCGGATCCTGTCCCCGGTAAACTACCAACTGGAGCTTCCCACACAATGGAGCATCCACCCCGTATTCCACATCGATCTTCTCACACCTTATCGCGAGACGCTCATGCATGGAGAAAATTTCCAGTGCCCAGCACCGGATTTGGTAGGAGGGGAAGAGGAATACGAGGTCAAGAAGGTCCTAGATCACCGGCATCTCGGCAGAAAACAGCATTTACAATACCTGATCAAATGGAAGGGATATCCCGACTCGGAGAATCAGTGGGTCAACAAGGATGACATATTCGCAGACGAGGCCATAGCTGAGTATCAATCATTGAATCCCTGACGCGCGCATCATTTAAAAGCAGCGTGAACTTGGCAGCAAACCTCATCACCCTCTCTTTGTCTCCACCCTGGCCTCCTCTCATCCATTATCTCAACAATGTCCATTCCCTCTGCCACCGAGGCCATCGCTCGAGTTGCCCGAAACACGGGCCCCATCACCTACAAAGAACTCACCGCCACCCTCCAGTCCACCATTCCGGCCAGCTACGCTGATGGAACCAGCAACCCCACCACCTGGTGGATCCTCTCTCAAGATGGACAGCGCATCAACGAGGTCCCGTTCACAATGGCCGGAGTTGATCGGCTTCGTGCAGCTCTCCCAGAGTCTGCACCTCCCTCACCTCGACCTCTCCCAGTACGAGTCAAGTATCGAACAGAGGAAGAAGCCCAAGATGCCGGCAATGGTCGACTGGGAGTGATGGCAGGAGCAGCGATGGAGGCAGATAACGGAGGATTGGCAGTGGGAGCAGCTGCGGAAGGCGGCCAAGCAATGGCGAGAAGCCCTTCGGAGGCGACACGAGTGGATGTGGGAGAGGAGAGAGCGGCAGGAGGCGAGGAGACAATCCTCGAGCAAGTCCAAGGAAGCTTAGCGGACAGCTATCCAGCTGAGCACCCTCTTATCTTCACCGCAACCGACACTGATAACCCCACCAAAACCCCTTACACTTGCGACACCCGCAGGTGTCCCCTATACTGAGGCGGCGTGCGAGCTGATGCACCCCCTCCATTTCCACTATTCCGACTACGACACTCAACCCTGGGACCGCCGCCCCACGGGTATCACTACAACCGCGGGGAGGACTTCATCCACTACCCCATCACAGACGGATGAGGACAAACACGCCAGGCCATGTATGTCCAAGTCATCATGGGCTTGGACCCCATCGTACTTGGCTTGGTGGAGGATAGTGAGAAGGTCTACTCGCAGCCTCTCTATGCCGAGCCCCACGTCAAGGCCATGGGCAAGGAGCAGTACCCGCAAGAGGACATGTGCCTATTTGCCGGCGGTTATCACGACCGCCCTCGCCTTGATCGCGCGATTGGCGAGCTCCACAACGTGAGCCTCAAGGCGGAGGTTCATCGCTACCAGGCCTACATGTATGAGGCTGAGAGGATGGAGCAACGGCTCCACCAACTCGCTGATGAACAGCAGAGATGGACAGCATACTCACAGTGACAAGGGAGACTGTGGTGAGATACACTGAGCAACTGGTAAGCAGCAGAGGGGATCTTGCAAGGGAAGCTAGAAGGTAGTTCTGGCACACAAGCAGTGAGGAACTGATGTTACATTGGAGAGGAGGGAACATACCTGGCACACAAGCAGTGAGGAACTGATGTGGACCAGGAGCGTACAAGCTACACTACTTATACTTTACAGAGAGTGACACTGATACAAGGAAAGTAACACAGAGTCACATATTACAAGGAGCATTGTTCTCAGTATGGGACAAGAGGAATGTACAGAAAGAGAACAAGGCGATAAGAACAAAAGAAATCCAGACTAAGATGATATCATAGTGACATCACAACAAGGATAGAACAAAGGAAAGTACAAAGACGCAAAGTACAATGTAAGGTCCAGAGAAGTCCGAATGATGTCATTGTACATGATGTCATAGATAAGAAAGAAGTCCGAGATTGTACAGATCATAATATCTAATCTACAAGTCCTATAAATCTTATCTAAAGCAGTCCATGCTGCAAGTCCGGTCCATCCAGAGCCGCTAAGTGTGCAAAGGTCACTTATCAACATCTCCCCGTGATCTACAATCTAAGGACACAAACCCATGTCATGGTTATGTTTTTCCAGTAGTGCTCGTGCTAGACTCTTTGTGAAGCCATCTGCAACCATTTCTACTGTAGGGGTTCGAATCAGGGTGATGGTCCCCTTTTCAATGTACTCCCTGATGACATGATGCCGTATGGCAATGTGCTTAGACCGTCTCCCAGTGACAGGGTTCAAGGCCAAATCAATGGCACCCTTGTTGTCACCATGTAGTGGGATGGGGTTGTCGACCTCGTACCCAAGTTCCGTGAGGAAACTCTGATACCACGCAGCCTGATTGGCCGTGTCGGTCATGGCCATGTACTCCGCCTCCGTAGTGTTTTGGGCCACTGTCTTTTGCTTTCGCGAAGACCAGCTTATTGCACCGTTAGCTAATAGGAATACATAACCAGAGGTTGAGTGACGATCATCAGTCTGATCAGCCAGACTGGAATCAGTGTAGCCATGAAGGCCATCGCCACTGGCGCCATCGTAGACAATGCGCATATCCATAGTTCCTACTAGGTAAGACAGGACATACTGCGCAAGGCGTAGATGTTGGGGGCTAGGATTCGCTGCGTACTGCGCCAAACGTGCCACAGCGAATGCAATGTCTGGCCTAGTGCCAATCTGAACGTACAGCAGACTACCAATTAATGACTGGTAGTGCGTGATGTCAGCAGCAGTAGCCTGACCAGTATATTTAACAAGGTGCTCTTCAGCACCAGCAGGCAAGGGTGTATTGTGTGGATTGGCATCAGACATGCCAAAGCGTTCAAGGACATCCTTGATGTAGCCAGACTGATCTATTTCAATGAGTCTGAGGGAGCGGTCACGCACAATGCGCATGCCGAGATAAGATTCTATCTCCCCGAGATCTGTCATTTCATAGTGTTTAGACAGTCCTGACTTAAGACGCTTGATTCCATCCAATGAGGACCCAGTATTGTGATGTCGTCAACGTAGACAATAACAAAGAGTGGATCATACCCCTCTCATTGAGGCAACACATATACGCCAGCATCAGCAAACATCCGTTTAAAGCCGAGTGCAGTGAGCACTCCATGGAATTGCAAGTTCCATGCACGGGAGGCTTGTTTGAGACCATATATTGCCTTAACTAGGCGGCACACCTTAGTCTTGGAGCCAGTGACGGTGAAACCCTGTGGTTGCTCCATATATATCTCCTCATCAAGCACGCCATTGAGAAAAGCAGACTTGACATCCATCTGATGGATGTGCCAGTCCTCCAGTGCGGCCAATGCCAGAAGTAAACGTAGCGACTCAAATCGTGCAACGGGAGAGAAGGTTTCATCAAAATCTATGCCAGGGATCTGTGTAAATCCCTTGGCCACCAAGCGAGCTCTGTAGCGGCCATCCGCTTTGAGCTTAAAGACCCATTTGGATTTTACTGCCTTACGGTTAGGCGGGAGATCCACTAACTCCCAGGTGCCATTCTTGGCAAGGGCGTCCATTTCATACTGACACGCCTTTGTCCACTCATCTGCGTCTGCAGACCGCATTGCCTCCGCAAAGGTTGCAGGGTCTCTGCCGACGTAGGCCGCAGCAAGTAGCTCCGCATACCCCAGATGCCTGCCGCGCAGTGCCGTATTGTCTGCATTGAAGTAGCAGGGGTTGGGCACAGGTGCGCGACCAGATCGCCTTGGTGCATTGTCCATTTCATGCAACAGCTGACTACACTGTGCGCGATCCTCGAAACCCCCAGGCATTTCTGGCGAGGGTGGAGGGACACTGCGCATAATGTGTGTTGCACCTTGGCGAGGCAGGGGTGAAGTGGGAGTGCGCTGCTCACGCTTAGGAGTGGTTGGCAGAGCGGGCAGTGTGGCAGGGAGTGGTGGCGTGTGTGGACGCTCAAGTTTTGGGTCTAATAGGTCTTCTACGTCCTCCTCCTCACTACTGTGTGAGTGTGCAGGGGAGGCGGCTCGCTGTGGTGGTAACGCCGATGTGCTAGGTACGGCAGTCACTGTAACCGGTGTCACTACCGGTGGGCTTATGGGGGAAGGTGTGGGGTGTGTCTCAACACCCTGAAGGGACGGGAAGCTACTCTCGTCGAACGTCACATCCCTGGACAATCGAACAGAGCGGGTTGAGCGGTCCCAGAGCTTATAGCCCTTAGATTCGGGCTCAAACCCGATAAGTGTGACCTCAATGGCCTTTGCATCCAATTTGCGACGCTTATCAGCGGGTACGTGCATGTACCCCTTGCATCCAAAGATGCGTAAGTGAGAGACATCGGGCACTTTGCCAGAGTGCCAGAGCTCATAGGGGGTGCGCCACTTAAGTCCGCGGACTGGTGAGCGATTATAGATGTGCACAGCTGCGCACACCGCATGCTCCCAGAAGCCTTTAGACAAGCCAGCAGTGTGTAGCATGGCCATTGCCTTATCCATAATGGTGCAGTTAAACCGCTCGGCTTTTCCATTGGACTGTGGGGAACCTGGCATCGTAAGGTGATGCTCTATCCCTTTCTGCTTAAGAATGTCCTGCGTGACACTCGACATGTATTCGCCACCGTGGTCAGAGTGCAGAGCGCGCAGCTTATGGCTTGATTGGGTTTCACCCCATGCCAAATACATCTGCAGTGACTTAGCAAACTGGTCCTTCGATTTAAGGAAGTGGACCACAGTGAACTTAGTGTGGTCGTCTATGAAGGTGGCTGTGTACGTCGAGCCTTGCAGGGACTGAGTTTGCATAGGACCAGCGAGGTCACTGTGCACAATCTCAAATGGACGAGTTGTCCTCTTGTTGGAGGACGCAGAAAAGGGTTGGCGAGTGGACTTGCCCATCTCGCACCCACGGCACACTGTCTTGGCCGTGGTAGAAGCATCTATGTCCATGCCAGTAGTGGCAGAGGGACCATGTGACTTAAGAGCAGCAGGGGAGATATGTCCCATGCGCTGATGCCAGATATCTAGTGTGGCAGCACTAGATTTTGTGTGGGCGTTGAGACCGACGCTAGCTGCGTCCAACCAGTAGAGGTTGTCCTCAAGGTAGCCTTTGGCCACACACTTTTGATTGACAGATATTTTAAAAGAGCCACTGTCAAAGGCAATCTCAGCACCCTTTTGTGCTAGGGCACGTGTCGACAAGAAGCATGTCTTCACCTGTGGTAGGTGTAGCACATTGCTTAGGGTGATAGGGATGCCTTGGCTTGTTGTAAAGATGACAGATCCGACACCCACTTGGTCTATTGTGGACTTATCACCCAGGCGTACAGTGCCTTTTGTGGGGGTGTAGTCCTTGAAGTCAGACCGATGTGGTGTGATGTGGTGTGTAGCACCACTGTCCATCATCCAGCGCACATGCGAGGCAGCATACAGAGCAACACCAATAGATTCAGAAGCCCAGTCAATGGGCTCCGGCACCTCGGTAATTGAGGCGGTGGTAGGTACAAGTATGTGACTATTGGCGGCCTTATTGCTGCCATTCTCCTTTGCCTTGGCGTCAGCCTCATCCTTTTTCCTCTTCCTGCAGTCAGGCTTGATGTGGCCCTTTTTGTTGCAGTAGTGGCAAGTTAGACTGGAGTGGTCCTTCTTGCCTTTCTTGCCTGTTTGCTTGACGGGGGCCACCTTGTTGAGGGAAGAGGAGCCTGATGGCACAGAGCGGCACGCTTCCTCCGACACTATGCGCGCTATGATCTCAGCGTGCTTGAGTGTGGTGGGTGCACCGCCGGCCAGGATGGTGGATGCCAGCACCTCATAGGAAGAGGGCAGGGCGTGGAGGAGAATGAGACAGTATTGAGTGTCAGTGACACCCATCTGTGCGTTGGAAAGGGACACCCGCAGCTCATTGAGCTTGGCCAGCTGTGGGGCCATGGGTGCGGAGTCGTCGAGTCGGGCTTGGGTTAACTGAATCCACAGGTTAAAGATGGTGGTGCTGCCCGAAGCACCAGCATACACATCCTTCAGCTTGTCCCACTTTGACTTAAAGGTGGGGTAGGCTGTGTTGTCGGCAATGAGGGAATAGACGTCTGGCTTAAGGTAAAGGCGGAGGTACGCCTTGGAACGACGCTGGATTGACTCCCAATCAGTGGGGTCAGTGCCAGAGGGGGCTGCGTCCAGAGTGAACACATCCTCGGCCTCGTGGAGAGTGAGGATGGCCTCAATAGTGCCAGCCCATTCGTTCCAGCCAGTGCCGTCGAATTGCGACAGGTGGATGCCAGAGGGCATCCCAAAGGTTGTGTTGGTTGCCGCAGAGATGCGGACAGCCGGGGTGGATCCAGAAGCAGGGGCGGTGGATGTAGAGCCAGACATTGGGATGATTTATCTGTCGCCGAGGAGCAGTCAGCGACAGTGCTTCATAGTTTGCAAGATAAAGATAGGGGGTATACCACTCCTGTCTGTGATTCTGTAAGGCCAGAACACTAACGCGTCCTGCCTCCTGATAGCATGCCAGTGATACAAGGGCTAGGCCCAGGTTGGAAGTGTCCCTTTGCCATACAAAGAGCTAGCTGCCAGCCAGGATGTGTCTAAGACACAGCTCATTTGTTTGCATCAGGGGGAAGGTGAAGGGATATCTTTCAGAGCCCAAGGCTGTCTACCTCAGCCTCCTTGGCCTATTGGTTGCCTCATCGCCACAAGTGGCTTTACTGAATCCTTTCCCATTGCCGCTACAAGGCAGGTTCCTGGTTGCAGAACACCATAAGGTGAACACCCCCCAGAGCCTGAACCAGGTTTTACACTCCCATGGTGAGGAGATCCTGCGCCCAGTGTGGAGCACCAGAGACAGCTGGCGCTAAGCTCCACAATACACAGCCCAGTGGGCCATGCACACCTGGATATTTTGATTAAAGGGCTACCAGGTCCAATCTCCTTGCGCATAGCGCAGGGGCTAGGAAAACAGCAGGGGTGAAAGTAGGACTACTGGGCAGTACATATGTTACGTTTCGTTCTCAGACTACCCGGCCCGGTTGTGAACTCTGACGTGTTCGTAATGACTCGGCACGTTAGTAGTAATACGTCATGGACTTCAGATCTCGCTGCCTCGTGTTGTGCTGACTGATAACTCCCATTGTTGTACGTGATTGTGATTAGGCTTGCTGACTGATGTTCTCTATTGTTGTACGTGTTTCGGATTACGATGACGACTGTGCATTCTATTATTAGAGTACGTTACTTACGCTATTGGCTACCTACGAGTTCGAGCGGAGCTGGAACTAGCTCCCTTACTTGTATTTAAGTTCATAGTACGACAGACCAGGATCCCCATCTTGGTCTTCTTCAATACCACCTTTCTACTCGTCTCCTGTGCTAAGGACTCAAGGCGTCCTTAAGTGAACTAGCTCCGGCATATCCCTCTGTGACCAAGAAGGGATCCCCGTGACTTCATCTCCATCTTCACTCGTGAATGGTAGATCAGCCAACCATGCTTTACCCACCTGGTACCACGTGTCACCTTGTCTTCGAATACCTCAACTCCCGTACCGCCCGTCCTACTCACTGCTACTACATTGTCAACAACCTCGAGTGGGAATACATCCGCAAAGTTCCCGGCCCACCAGCCAATGTCCCTATCGCGGAAACCCTCTACACGTACAGAGACTCTACAGGCACGTATTGGCCTCATCCCGCCGTCTTCCCCGAGCACTCGGACAATCACAGGTACCACCCCCGAGGGAACCCACATTACAACAGCGTCTAAGTCAGACCAACGTCCATGGTAGACGTTACAACATACACAGGAGGTTCCTCAGCAGAGTCAAGTGGCGCCCCACTGTGCTCTGCCTTGGGCAAGGCTGGTGAGGCCCCAGACAGACCTTAGCCTAGTTTGTGATCCTAGGAACACAGTGACCAGCCAAGTGGAGTGGCTAGGGCACCAGGGCCCATAACCTGATGAACAGCAGAGATGGACAGCATACTCACAGTGACAAGGGAGACTGTGGTGAGATACACTGAGCAACTGGTAAGCAGCAGAGGGGATCTTGCAAGGGAAGCTAGAAGGTAGTTCTGGCACACAAGCAGTGAGGAACTGATGTTACATTAGAGAGGAGGGAACATACCTGGCACACAAGCAGTGAGGAACTGATGTGGACCAGGAGCGTACAAGCTACACTACTTATACTTTACAGAGAGTGATGTTGATAAGTGACCTTTGCGCACTTAGCGGCTCTGGACGGACCAGACTTGCAGCATGGACTGCTTTAGATAAGATATACAGGACTTGTAGATTAGATATTTGATCTGTACAATTTCGGACTTTCTTCTTATCTATGACATCATGTACAATGACATCATTCGGACTTCTCTGGACTCTACATTGTACTTTGCGTCTTTGTACTTTCCTTTGTTCTATCTTTATTGTGATGTCACTATGATATCATCTTGGTCTGGATTTCTCTTGTTCTTATCGCCTTGTTCTCCTTTTGTATGTCCCTCTTGTCCCATACTGAGAACAATGCTCCTTGTAATACGTGACTCTGTGTTACCTTCCTTGTATCAGTGTCACTCTCTGTAAAGTATAAGTAGTGTAGCTTGTACGCTCCTGGTCCACATCAGTTCCTCACTGCTTGTGTGCCAGGTATGTTCCCTCCTCTCCAATGTAACATCAGTTCCTCACTGCTTGTGTGCCAGAACTATCTTCTAGCTTCTCTTGCAAGATCGCCTCTGCTGCTTACCAGTTGCTCAGTCTATCTCACCACAGTCTACTTTGTCACTGTGAGTATGCTGTCCATCTCTGCTGTTCATCAAGTGACACTGATACAAGGAAAGTAACACAGAGTCACGTATTACAAGGAGCATTGTTCTCAGTATGGGACAAGAGGAATGTACAGAAAGAGAACAAGGCGATAAGAACAAAAGAAATCCAGACTAAGATGATATCATAGTGACATCACAACAAGGATAGAACAAAGGAAAGTACAAAGACGCAAAGTACAATGTAAGGTCCAGAGAAGTCCGAATGATGTCATTGTACATGATGTCATAGATAAGAAAGAAGTCCGAGATTGTACAGATCATAATATCTAATCTACAAGTCCTATAAATCTTATCTAAAGCAGTCCATGCTGCAAGTCCGGTCTGTCCAGAGCTGCTAAGTGCGCAAAGGTCACTTATCAACACTTGCTGCTGTGCTCGGAGGGGTGAAGGCAGAGATGGGGTGCAGCAAGTTCAGGCTGGAGATGGCTAGTGCGCTGGAGAGGATTGAGGAAGTACAGGAGGGCTGGATGACAGGACTGCACCTTCGTCGGCATCGTGGGCACCATGGCTGAAAAGGGGGTGATGTCGCGGTCAGTACTTTGATGGACTATCTATGATACAGAGGTGGAAGTGGACTCTTACTATATGGTTATGACTACGGTAGTAAGTAGGAATTTGTCATGGACTTAGTCACCACACGTCATACTAGCATGTGATTGCTAGTATGACTCATTACTAGGATAGCGGTAGTAGGGTTTGAGCTACTTAAGCTACAGGATATCGGACTCACAGAGGAGCTTTAAAGCTGCCTCTTATATGTATAAATAGTGGCCTTAGAAGACCAAGATACGCCATCTTGGTCTTCTTCATAATACCACTTGTACTCTCCTCTCTTCGGGCCTTCGCGCCTCATCTTGCCACTTCCCTTGACCTTCGAGTCTAAGGCCTTTGTCATTTCACGTCAACAAGTCCTTGTGACTTTGATCTTGATTTTCAAGGCATCTTGGATTGCCTTGATTGTCTTCCAAGGGATCCTCCGTACTTATCTGCGTTACAATGAAACTTGCTAAGTCGTGAACACCTCGATACGAGTCCAAGTCGGACTAATGCCGTGGTAGCGTTACAGACTAACACGTCATCTTTCCACCACAGCCCATTGTGCTGTTTGAGGTTGTGGTGCTTGGCCCATCGTGCCGCTTCTTCCTTACCAGCGTTCTGAGCCACCCGGGACCAAATATCCATATCACATATTGACATTTGGGTGGCTTAGAGGAATTGTTCAGCTGGTAGGACAACGACATTGGTGTTGTCCCCTTTGCCAGACTCATAGTCCGACCACCTGGACAGGGCATCTGTGCATGTGTTCTTTGTTCCTGCTATGTGTCTTAGGATGAAGTCGTATTCTGACAGCTCCAGGAACTCTCGCGCGATTCTCCAGTTGATCTTATGGGGTTCTTTCCAATACTGGAGGTTGGCGTGATCGGTGTGGATAATGATCTTATGGGGGGATCCTATGAGGTATGTTCTCCATGTTCATAGTGCTTTAACCACAGCTAGTAGTTCCCAGTTGTAGATGTCATAGTTTCATTCTGTCTCCGTAAATGACTCAGAGTGGAATGCTATGGGGTGGAACTTTTGATCGGTGCCTAATTGATTCAACATGGCCCCTACTGCGATGTTTGATGTGTCAACCTCTAGTTCGAATGGCTTTGTGAGGTCCGGAAATAAGAGTACCAGCTCTTCGCATATGTGTTTCTTAACGTCTTCAAAGGTGTTTTGTTGTATGTTGCCCCAATGCCATTGGACATCCTTCTTTGTGAGGTCATGAAGAGGTCGAGCAAGTTGAGAGAACCTCATATAAATCTTCGGTAAAAGTTGCAGAACCCTAGGAATGCGCGAACCTCCTTGAGGCTCTTCGGAGGTTGCCATTCTTGGATTCCTCGAACTTTGATGGGGTCCATCCGCAGTCATCCATTGCCGATAATAAGACCCAAATACTTGGTCTTGTAAACTTCGAACTTGCATTTCTCCGGCTTCACGTAGAGGTCATGTTCTTCACAAAGCTGTAGTACTTCATGAAGGACTTTTTGATGATGTTTTTTGTTGTCGGCAGTGGCAACGAGGATATCATCCATATAGACAACAACTTTGTTTGTCAGAATGAGGTTGTGGAATATGGTGTCCATCATTGTTTGAAAAGTGGAAGGGGAATTTGTAAGGCCGAAGAACATGACACGTGGTTCGAATAGCCCTTGGTTGGTTTTAAATGCCACTTTCCACTCATCTCCCTCTTGGATACGGACATTATTATACCCCCATCAAATGTCTAACTTTGAGTATAACCGCGTGGTTTGGATGCGGTCGACAAGTTCAGGGATGAGGGGGAGGGGATAGTGGTTTTTCACAGTGAGTTCATTGAGATGTTGGTAATCTTGTACTGGGTGTAGTTTCCCATCCTTCTTTTTGATGAAGAAGAAGGATGACGCATAGGCGGACTTTGAAGGGTGAATGTATCCCTTCTCAAGTTGTTCATTCAGGAAGGCCGTAAGCGCCTCTCCTTTGTTTGCAGTTAGGGGGTACACTTTACAGTCGAGGGCAGCAGGCGCGTCAGGGAGTAGTTCAATGGCGTGGTCCCATATACGGGACGGGGGAAATCGATGTGACACTTCCTCGCTGAATACCTTGCAGTGTGACCAATATTCTGGAGGAACCATTTCCTCAAACGTTCAGACCTGCCTTTTCGCCGCTTCCTGCTGCGCAAGTTCTGATGCGGTCGTTGTTTTTCGTAGGAAGGCGATACTTGGCTCCGGTTCTTCGTTCACAACCTGCTCCCAGGCCTCCTCATCAAGCCCATATGCCTCGATAGCCCTGATAGCAGCTTCTACAGGCATGGCGTCGCTCTGGAGTTTCAGGCTGGAGATTACAACCAGTTGGAAGTTCTTGTTCAGCGTGGCATTTCTCCACTCTATCTCAGGCTTGAAGGCCGAGAACCATGGGTAACCCAGGATCGCTTCGTCCTTTCCTAGGTTGGTTACTAGGAAACAAAGCATCTTTGTGCACTCACCAGTCCGCACTGCTAAATCGGTGTACTGGGTTATCACGCCATCTCGGTTGTAAGTGCTGTCAATGTTCCAAATAGTAATGGGGACAGAGACGGGTCATGTTCTGAGGTGCATTTGTTTGAGCAGTTCCGCACAAATAAAGTTGTCGGTTGCTCCAGAGTCCAACAGGACCTGTCGTTCGGCCGTCGCATTTGCAGATTTGAAAAGAACTGGGATTCGCATAGATCGATATCTGCTATAATACACATGTAGCGCCCTTGCCCAGGCCAATGGGTTTAGGCATTTGGAAAATCCTTTCCTCCAAAAAGCTTCTCCACCAAGAGGTCCTGCACCTCTTTTTGTTGAGCGGCCAGCGCTGCGATCTGAGCATCAGCTGCTTCATCATTTGACAGTACACAGTTTGCTGATATGGCGACTCGAGTAATGAGGGGGGGAGGCAATACTGTGGGGGTAGAGGGGATGGGAGGAGGTGCTCCTCTGTCGCTTGTGGTTTGAGCAGTGTGAGTGTCTTTTTGTGGGCAATTACACGACACATGACCCTTCTCTCCGCATCAGAAACATCTCCCCTCCACGACCATCCTTTGCTTCTCAGTGTCTGTGAGAGTTGCGTGGGCTCTAGTTTGGCTAATATCCATGGCGTTTGGGTCACGCGCCTTGTTAAGGGCTTGGACCCACTGGTCTCAAGTATGACCTCCTCATTTTTCGTTTTGTCAGTTACATGTGAGGCAGGGCTTCAGTGTTATGGTACGACGCGAGAACGAAGGAGGACTCTTACTATACAGTTATGACTACAATAGTAAGTAGAAATTAGTCATGGACTTTACAGATCAGTCAGCAGGAGGAGTACTAGCATGTGATAACTAGTATGACTCATTCCTAGGATAGTGGTAGTAGGGTTCGAGCTACTTACACTAGTGGATACTACGTCGAAGAGGAGCTTTAAAGCTACCTCTGTAACATGTATAAATAGTGGGCTGCGAAGACCAAGACATGCCATCTTGGTCTTCTTCACATACCACTCGCCTTCTATCATCTCTTCTCTGCTCCGCCTTCGCGCGCTCCATCTCTTGGACCTTATATCTCTGACCTTCGCGTCTAGAGCACTGGCACTCTCAAGCTCTCTACTTGGAGTTGCCTTGGTTTTACTCGGGCGAGTACTGTGGATCGCCCTCGTAGTTTTCTACGGTATTACCAAGACTCTGAGGGAGTCTCTCAGATCTGCTAAGTTGTGAACGTCACTTTAAGAGTCCAAGTCGGACTAACGCCGTGGTAGCGTTACATTCAGCATGAGATACTTGGCTTGCTGAAGCTGTGCTGCCACCTTCCATTGGTCCCATGTGACAGGGTGTTGGAACCTTATCGCGTTGATTATGAGGTTGTCAGGGAGTCCTGCTTGGAACTTCTCAATGACGTTGGCTTCGTCTGGATTATAGCCAGCTTTTGCTGCGAGGTTTTGGAATTTTGCGATATACGTGTCGATATCTTCACCAATCATCTTCAATTTGTCGATGTCTTGGCGCGCTCTGGTTCGTTCAGTAGTGTCGGTGTAGGTGTTTGTGAACCGGTCAAGGACCATGTTCCATAGGTTCTCTTCATTGTGCAGTACCCCTCCTGTTGTCTGGGTGTCCAGCCACGCGGTCTGCTCATCTACCCAATCGTCTACCAGATGCCCCCTCATGTACGAGAGGAAGGTCATGGCTCGCGAGTAGGGTACTGTAAGCTGGTCCATGGTTGGGTTCATTCCTCGATAAATTCGAAAGGATCGAAGAAAGTTTCGACTCTCCTCTCAATTTCCATTGAAGACTGGTGGTGGGTTGCCCCCAAGTTTGCCCCCTCCTGGTGCTGGTATTGCCCCGGCTGGGCCCATGGGGAGCGCACCTCCTCCTGGGGCACCACCACCAGGGGCTCCACCTCCTGGGCCACCTCCACCACCACCAGGGGCACTGCCGCCCGGTGGGCCTCCACCGCTACCATGTATGCCTCCACTAGGTCCAACAGTTGGGCCACTGCTTAACCCCATCGTCGGCTGGGCACTAGAGCTATGAGTCGCTCTGCTCATCTGAGCAGCTGATCAACCTCCTGTAGCATGTGGTCCTCCACTGCCCAAGCCAGAGGCTCCTGCGGTAGTAAGGCTGGTGGCGACCTGAGTGTTGGTGGCCATCTCTGGCTGTACGGGGGTAAGGGTGGTTGATTCATCTGGGTCGACGTTAATTCCTGTGATGTTGGTTGACCCGAGGGGTCCTGTGCTGAATTGTGGAGGGACAGCTTTGTAGGCGTACCACCGTCCTTGTTTTGGGTCATAGTCAATGTAAGCCCAAAGACAAAGGTTGTCGAAGTAGTGGACTTGGTGGTAGTCCTGGTTTTTGGTGTCAAAAATGAAGTACCCCTCTTGATTGCGGATTTCTTCCCAGACTACCGCTCCCTTCTCATGGCTGGAGAGTTTGTCGGTCAAGTACTGATCGATGTACTGCAGCTGAAATTTTGTGCAACTCCTACTAGTTGCCAGGGTTGCAAGAGACTTGACTTAATGTAACATTACCACAGGAACGTTATGTGCGACGTGCACGTCACTAAGTCGCTCAGGCTGAGGTAACGGGGTAAGGGATAGTTGGTTAAGACTAAGTTCGATGATGAACAAGCACCACATGGTCTCCTCGGACATGTAGGTGATAGTCGGGGATTCAGGGGTTCAAGTGAAAAGGCGAACCAAAGTCATGCTCAAGCGAAAAGGCAAGCAAAAAGTCATTTGTGGATTGACAACGATGTGGTATTACACAAGAAGTCAAGTCTACCATACAAGCTAGGTAGCATGTGACTTATATACTAGTACAGGATGTTTGTACGCAACAAACATATGGCGCGATATGTGGGTTCTGAGTAAAAGCGGAACAAAGGCATAGCTATAGTAAGGGATATGGTGACTGCACGGGGTCATGTGCGAGTCAGCTGAGACCGAGGCGCCGTGAACTTTAATATACAAGGAAGAGGGCGTAAAGACGTATCGTGCAGCGAAGAGATCATCAGAAACGGTTGGGCGCATAAGGAGTTATGGGTGTATCAAGGTGGGGTATGGGAGTAAGAAGCAGGGAATGGAAGCGTCCAAGAGAAAGAAGAGGAAAATTGTAACAGTCATCCTCCAATGGGATCATCAGGGGGAAGAAGAATGGGGTGTCTGGGGCATTAAGGAAAAACGGGAGTCCTGGGTCATCCGACTCCTCATCATCCCCCTCATCAACCGATTCCTCGTCATCATCTAATGATGCGAGACGGGGGTCTGGTCGTAATTGATGAGGAGGTGCCACTGGAGTCAGCGAGTAGGGGTGGGGCAGCTTGGAAGCGAGGTGTGACAGGGGGACAACAGGTGTAAGGCCCAGGGGTGCTTCCAGGAGGGGTGCCACTGCAGGTTTGTTACGATTCTTCTTCTGTTTCCCATGGACGCTTCCGTTTCTTGATTCTTACTCCCGTACCCCACTTTGTTACGCCCATAACTCACCACGCGCCCAACCGTTTCCCACGATCTCTTCGCTGTACGATACGCCCTTACGCCCTCTTCCTTGTATATCAAAGTTCACGGCGCTCCGGTCTCAGCTGACTTCCACATGACCGCGCACGATCGCCTCCTTTCCTACTATGGTCCTGCCTTTGTTCTGTTTTTGCTTTGGACTCCACGCATAGCGCCATATGTTTGTTGCGTACAAACATCTTGTAACAGTATATAAGTCGCACGCTACCTAGCCTGTACGGTAGACTTGACTTCTTGTGTAATACCACATCGTTGTCAATCCACGAACGACTTTAGCTCGCTGTTTCGCTTGAGCACGACTTAGGTTCGCCGTTGCGCTTGAACCCCAGAACCCCCGACTACCACTCGCGTGTCTGAGGAGACCGTGTAGTGCTTATTCATCATCGAACTTGGCCCTAACCGGCTAACTCACGTCACGTTACCTCGGCTTGAACGACTTAGTGAAGTGCACGTCGCACATAACGTTCCTGTGGTAACGTTACAAGGTTCAAGTGGTGGTGGAGAGGATGGCGGGGGTGTAGGACTGGTAGGGGAGACGTTAAGTGCAATGGTGAGGACAGGGGTCGGGGGTCGTGAGGGGACGACTGAATATGGTGTTTGAGATATGAATGGGGTTGGAATTCCCTCAGATTGTGAGGGAATTGTGAGTCGTTCCATAATAATAGCAGAGGGGGGGACGTGGTTGGTTGTTAGCTGGAGCGGTGGTGGATGGGGTGGTCATGGCTCATGTTGTCGTTCATTCGTTCTCTGGTCCTTGTTTTATAGTTTTCGCCCCACTCCATCAGCTGTAGGGTTGCAGTGATAGAAGTTGGCGATTACTTCAGGCGCATGTTTGACGTGGTCAGCGGGTTCCCATGAACTATTGCTCATGGGAAAACCCTTCCACTTGACCAGGAATTGAAGTTTGCGCCCTCATCTGTGGAGCCGTGACCCCATGACTTGCTCCACTTCAAATTCTTCTTCTCCATCCACGAGTTCAGGGGGAGGTCGTGGGAAGTTTTCCCCATGTAGTTCTGTCTCCTTATATGGCGTTAGTAGATTCACATGGAACACCGGGTGTATCTTCCATGTGGCTGGCAACTCCAACTCATACGTCACTGCCGATAAGGCCTTCTTAATTCAGAATGGGCCATGACATTTAGGGGCTAGCTTTGTGGTGGGGTAGAATGTTCTCAAGTTGGTTCCTTCTAGCCAGACCTGGGCCCCTTCGGCATAAGGGATGAAAACGGCTTCTTCCCTTCTTGGCCATAAGGTTCTGTGTGTGTTTGATACAGTCTTGCGCATGATGTCGTCTCATGGTCATCTCCTCCAGACATTGGTTGACTGATGGCACTGGCGTGGGTTTTTGGAGCCCATGTGGTTTGTGGTTCCCACCCCATAATGAGCGAAA
>JAKELG010000247.1:0-54641 GCA_021527035.1 Lactarius vividus | reverse complement strand
GAATGGACATTGTTGAGAGTATGGAAGCGATGAGGACTCCAGTGTTGCGAGGATGAGAGGGGGATGAGGACTGTGAGTCGATCCCCACTGCTTTTAAGCTGCTGGAGATTCGGGGATTCAGTGATTGGTACTCAGCTATTGCTTCGTCTGCGAATACATCACTCTCATCGACCCACTGATTCTCCGAGTCGGGGTATCCTTTCCATTTGATCAGGTACTGTAGACATTTCCTCCCGGCCGAAAATGCCGGTGGTCTAGGACCTTCTCGACCTCATATTCTTCTTCTCCTTCTACCAGTTCTGGCGGTGGGGCGCTGGAAATTTTCTCCGTGCATGAGCGTCTCGCGATAGGGTGTGAGAAGATCGATGTGAAACACGGGGTGTATACTCCATTGTGTGGGAAGCTCCAGTTGGTAGTTTACTGGGCGATAAGACCCGTGTGATCTTGAAGGGTCCATGCCGCCTTGCCGCTAGTTTAGACGTTGGTTGATTGGTCCTTAGGTGACGTCCTTCCAGCCACCATAGTCTCCGATGGGAGTGTAGGCGTATTCCTGTGTTTCACCCACATCAATTGTGCCTTTTTGATAAGATCATGGGCTTCTCTTCGGGCCTCTCGAATTGTTCCAGTCTCGTGGTGACCTGCGGGATGGGAGATGGCTTATCGAGCCAATCAGCAGCGCGTGGGTCGTAACCCATGAGGAGAGAAAACGGGGACTTCCTTGTTGCCTCATGGGCCAGTTTGTTATGTGCGAATTCTGCTATTGGTAGAAAAGCCGCCCAATTATCTTGACGCTCGTTTGCCCAAAAGCGAAGGTATTGTTCTAACCACTGATTGGTGCGTTCCGATTGTCCGTTCCGTTCTGGGATGATACGCTGTGGAAATGTTCTGTTGGATCCCTAGGATTCGGCATAGTTCCCGTGTAAATTTGGAGGCGAATCGGGGGTCTCGGTCGCTGATGATCTTTGATGGTAGTCCGAAGCGTTTGAAGACGTGGGTCGCGTAGAGTCCCGCTGTTTCTTCTGCTGTGACCTCTTCGTTGCAGGGTATGAATACCGAGGCTTTGCTGCAGTCGTGATCGGTTATCGTTAGAATGGTGTCGTATCCTTGTGACGCCGGAAGTTTGGTGATAAAATCGAGGGCGATTGTTTCAAACGGGAGGGCGTCTTCTTTCGGTGTGATGGGTACAAGCGGGGCTTTCATAGGTCGGGTGTTGACCTTGTGTCGCTGGCATTCGGCGCAACCTTGCACATAGTTTCGGACGTCTAGTTTTAGCTCTGGCCACCAGTACCTTCGTTCTACCAGTCTTGTGGTCCGCGCGATTCCTGGGTGTCCATGTACCGGGGGATCATGATGCGCGGCGATGAGTTTCCGTTTCTCATCCAGGGATCCCGTAATGACGTACTTCCCTTGTCTGTACCATGCTCCGTTTACAAACTTCAGTTGTTGAGGGTCTACCCAGTATCGTAGGATGATTTCCGTTTGCGGCGGGTCGTGTACTGCTTGTACCACGGTTGTTCGTGCAAAGATGTCTTCCGGTAATACTACTACGTTTTCGTTGTCTCGTTCTCCTTGGTCGTAGTCAGGTCGTCTGGACAGTGCGTCGGCACGGCCATTTTTCTTTCCTGGGATGTGATGAATTTCGAAGTTGTATTCCATGAGTTCTAGTACTTCCCTGGCGACTCTTCGACTAATCTTTTGTGGTAGCTTCCAGTACTGGAGGTTCATATGGTCGGAATAGATTTTGATTTTGTGTGGTGATCCGGCCAGTAGTGGTCTCCAGTTTCGAAGGGCCTTGACGATTGCGAGAAGTTCCAGGTCGTATATATCGTAGTTTCTTTCCGCTTCGTTAAGTGTGGCTGAGTAGTAGCCTATTGGGTGTCGCTTGCCGTCTTCTTTCTTCTGTAGTAGTACGGCTCCTGTTGCGAATCCCGAGGCGTCTACTTCGAGTTCGAATGGGCTGTCAAGCTTGGGGTGTGCGAGTACTGGTTCCTCCGTGACTAGTGCCTTGAGTTTCTGGAACGCTCTGTCTTCCTCGTCTGTCCATCTCCACTCCGTGTCCTTTCGCGTAAGTTTGTTGAGTGGTTTTGCGTGGGTAGCGAAGCCGCGAATGAAGAGTCGGTAAAAATTGCAGAAGCCCAAGAATGATCGGACGTCACGGACCTTCGTAGGTGTTGGCCAGTCTTTGATGCCGGAAATTTTTACCGGGTCCATACGTGTTACCCCCCTTTTCAAGGATTACCCCCAGGTAATCCATTCGCGGCTTGTGGAAGAGGCATTTTTCAAGCTTGAAGTAGAGATCGTGTTCCAAGGCCACTTGTAGCACGTCGCGGACGGCTTCTTCGTGATCCTTTGTCCCGCCGGGTCTCTAGTTGCTATACCGATATCGTCCATGTAGACGCGTATGATCGTTCCCTTGGTCTCGTGCTTTGCGATGGTGTCTCGGTAGATCGTATTCATCATTGTTTGGAAAGTTGCCGGGGAGTTGGTGAGTCCGAAATACATGACCGTGGGCTCGAAGAGTCCGTACCGTGTTTTAAACGCCGCCTTGTGTTCGTCTCCTTCCTTGATGCGTACGTTATTGTACCCCCACCTAACGTCTAGTTTCGTGTAGGTGTGTGCTTGGCTTAGGTCCGTGATGAGGTCTGAGATAAGAGGCAGTGGGTACTGATTTCGAATAGTGACAGCGTTGATCTTCCTGTAGTCTTGTACCGGTCTTAATTTTCCATCCTTCTTTTTGATGAAGAAGAAGGATGATGCATAAGGGGATTTCGACGGGCGAATATACCCTTTCTTCAGTTGTTCGTCCAGGAATTCCTTGAGCTTGCCGTCCTCTTCTTGTGTCATGGGGTAAACTTTGCAATCGATTGCCGATGGAGTGCCTTCTTTGAATTCGATGGCGTGGTCCCATGGTCTGGAAGGGGGGAATCGGTTGGATGCTTCTTCGCTGAAGATCTTTGCGAATTGTTGGTAAACCGAAGGAAGCTCTACTTTGTCATGGAACTGCTTAGCTTCGATGGCCAGTTCTGTGGCTGTAGTGTGTAGGCGACTCTCCTCCTCCAGTTGCGCGATCGCGTCTCTCTTTTCTTCCTCCATAAGGATGTTTCCGATGACGTGATCTTCTTGTTTGGGGTTGATAGAGCGGATGACGACGGGGAGCATCTTCTCGTGTATAGTGGCATATCTCCAATTGATCGTCGGTTCGTACGTCGCCAGCCAGGGATACCCAAGTACTAGGTCTTCGTTTCCTAAGTCTGTAACTAGGAAACGCATTTTTTGTCGCTGTTGGTTAGTTTGTACTTCTAGATCGATAAAGTGGGTGATACTGCCCGCTTTGTTTTCCGTGTTGTCGATATTCCATATTTTTCGAGGATGGTCTAGTTTCTGAAGTCCTAGACCCATTCTTTTTGCGAACGAGGGGCGTATGAAGTTGTCCGTTGCCCCAGAGTCCACCAAGGTTCTTATGTCGGCCATTGCGTAGTTCGTGCGAATCGAGACTGGGATTCTAAGAGATCGATAGCGAGTCATGATTACAGAATTACAGTTAACCGCCCTCACCCAGGCCGATGGGTTCAGGCGTTCTGAAAACCCTCCTTCCCCCACATTTCTTGAAGGATGAGGTCTTTTACATCGTCCGATTCTCCCGCTACTCCTGCTAGCCAATCTTTGGCCCTCTGCTGGGGTGGCGCTGAACTTGCGATTCTGGCCTGCGCAGGTGGTTCTTCTTGTGTGTAATAGTCGGTATCTGCCATTCGACTGGTGGTCGCTCGACGGCGGGGCTGTTGGCAGTTTCGTGAGAAGTGTCCTGTCTGATTACAGTTGTAGCAGACGACTGTCCTCATGTCTCGAGACGGTGGTCCTCCTCTTCCATATCCTCCTCTCTGCGGTCTTGGGGTGAAGGGGCGATTCGGATCACCGACCTCCGCTACCCGTGCGCGCGTTCGGTCGGCGGATGTATCCATCGCATTTGGGTCGTATCTGGATGGGGGTGGTCCTCGTGGGGGTCCCCAGTTGGGAGGCGGCGGTCTCCATCGTGGTTGGGCTGACGAGGGAGGCGTTTTGGTTTTGAAATTATCGAGTCGTGCCTTCATGTGAATGTATTGTTTCTGTCGTTGCAGTGCGCATCGCTTCCAATCTTCGAAGGTGTGGGGTTCATCGAGCTCGTATACTTTCATAAACAGGGCTCGGGGTAGCCCCGCCGTAAATCGGTCGATGGTTTGGCGGTCGTTTAGGTTGTAATGAGCCTTTCTTGCTAGTTGCTCGAATTTTACTACGTACGCATCGATGTCCTCTCCCGTCATCTTAATTCCCTTCTGTAACTCCGCTTGTGCTTGCTCTTCCTCGAGTATATTTGAGAATCGCTTGGCGAATTCCGTTGCAACGTGGTTCCATAGTGTTTGGGAGTATTGGCTCACTCCTCGTCGTACTTCTCGATTGAGCCATTCGAGAATGGATAGTGTCCATTCACTGACGTTGATCCCCTTGACATATCCTAAAAAGAGAAGAGACCGCCGGTACTCATTTTGCATAATGGGGGCGTCGAGATTCATTCCCCAATAGACGTGCCATTGCGTGAGGAATGCTTCGTATTTAGTGCGGTCTCCGTCAAAGACGGTCGGAGGTTCACCTGCGAGTCTGTCTGATCTGTGTCCTCCTCCTGGAGGTCCTCCTGCTGGTGGTCCTCCTCCCGGTGGCCCTCCTCCCGGTGGTCGGCCTCCTCCTGGGAATCCTCCTCCTGTTGGTCCTTGTCCTGGGAATCCCCCGGGAAGTCCTCCGGGTGGTGGTGGTGGTCCCTCTGGTGGGTCGGGGTGGTCTGGCCCTATGGCTCTAAAGAGTGCCGCATCGTCGGCTGTCATCCTGTGTCCCGTATTCGGGTTGATGGGATTGAGGATGGCTTCGGCTTCTTCCCTTATACGCTGTACTTCTTCCATGGCTTGTGTTTCGGTTACTGTGGCCATTGGACTTCGAATGTGAATCTCTTCCGGGGCGGTAATGTGTAGTGACTCAGCTATATGGGCTAGTAGACTCGAGTCGTCTCTGGTTCCGGGTCGTACTTCGCTTTCCATGGCGGTGTGTTCTTCTACGTGCTCCTCGTGACTTGACTCTGATGGGGCTTGTTCCCTGGGCTGTTCCTCTCCTTCGTTGTCGCTGCTATCCCTGTCTAGCGATCCCCAATCGTCTCCGTGTAGTTCTCTTGAGTCGATGTCGCAACGGTAGTGTCTTCCTGCTGGCCTAACGACGTCCCACCAATTGTCTATTGGATTCCACGTAACTTCTGTCCAACAGAAGTTGGAGTAGTTGAACTCAACTGGACAGTATCTGATTGCTTCCCCTGGAAAGTCTACAAAGTATCCGGTGTCCCCTCGATACTCTCTCCACCTAGCTGCGCCTAGGAATCGTCGTGGTACTGATCGTTCTCCTCTTGTTTCGAGGTTGTAAGGTCGAAAGTTTCTCCACTGGTCTCTTGTTGTGAACGCCACGGTTGGCTATCTTGGTCTTAATGTAACGCTACCACGGCGTTTAGTTCGACTTGAACTCAGACGAGGGCGTTCACGACTTAGCTGATCGGCTTGAAACGCGCAATGTCTCGGTAATCCCGTAGAACACTACCAAGGCAATCCACAACGCGCGTCCCAGTAACGCTAAGGCAACTCCGACTTGAGGAGTCGAAAGGGCCAGGGTCTTAGACTCGAAGGTCAAGACTACAATGCAAGCGTCCCCTGAGAATGGGGAAGGCGTTCAGAGCCTTTATAGAAGATGAGAGATAGAGTGGTATTGAGAAGAAGACCAAGATGATCCGTCTTGGTCTTCGCACCCTACTATTTATACATATTCTAGAGGCAGCTTTAAAGCTCCTCTTGTAAGTAAAGTCCAGTAGCGTTAGTAGCTCGAACCCTACTACCGCTATCCTAGGAATGAGTCACGATAACTATCACATGCTATCGTAACTGTGCTAACTGATCGTCCATGACTAATAGCGACTTACTACCGTAGTCATAACCAAGTAGTAAGCGTTCACATCCACTTCGTACCGTTTATCAAGTCCCAAAAGGCCCGACCGCGACATCTAGTGTCCAAGTCAGACTAATGCTAAGTGGAGGTGTTACATCTGAAATATTGATGGCACACACAACAAAGGGGGAAAGATCACCCACTGTGTGGATCTTCAAGTAGAAACCAAAGGAATAAAAAAGGATGTGAGATACCTTGTCACGGATGTAGGAGGAGAAGACCTCATCCTAGGCTACCCATGGTTGGTGACCTTCCAGCCCAATATACAATGGGCATCTGCCACCCTTAACAAAGCTGAGTATCTGGTGGTCCTTCAAACCATAAACCCAGCTAAACCAAGGATCAACCCCATTATCACTTGACTGGTAGTACAGAAACTACTGGATGCAAAAGGAAAGCAATGCATTGCCAAAGAATTAGAGCAGGAATGTGACCTCCAAGTTGAACAACTCTGAGCTACCAACTCAACAGAGTTAGCCATCAAGGCCCAGCAATACACCAAGAAAGAAGCAGTTTCAGTTTCTGACAAATACAAGTGGCACATCAGGATATTCAGCAAAGAAGAGTTGCAGCACTTTCCACTCTCCAAACCTTGGGACCATGCCATAGAGTTCAAACCTGACACACCCAACACCATCAACTGCAGAGTGTACCCAATGAGCCCTGCAGAAGACACAGTGTTAAAGGAGTTCTTGGATGAACAACTAGCTAAAGGTTACACCTGACCATCAAAATCCTCATATGCCTCATCCTTTTTCTTTATCAAAAGAAGGATGGAAAGCTATGCCTTGTACAGGACTACTGGAACATCAACAAATGGACCATACACAATCAATACCCTCTACCCCTCATCCTGGAGCTCATCGCAGACCTCAGTGGAGCATTCATCTTCACCAAACTTGACATCTGCTGGGGATACAACAATGTCTGAATCAGAGACAGAGATCAAGAGAAGGCTGCATTCAAGATGCACTATGGACTCTTTAAACCAACAGTAATGTTCTTCAGACTAACTAACTCCCCAGTGACCTTCCAAGCCATGATGAACAAAATCTGCAAGGACCTCATTGCACACCATGAAAAAAGGGGAACAGCTATATGGGTATACATGGACAACATAGGCATTGCAACAGCTTCAAATGAACAGGCATACATCAACACAGTACACAATGTATTGGACATACCAGAGCAAAACAACTTATTCCTCAAACTGGAAAAGTGTACCTTCCACTCTCCATGTAACGCTACCACGGTGTTAGTCCGACTAGGACTCGCACAAAGGCATTCACGACTTAGCGAGTTTCGTAGCAACAGATATAGGTCCATAGGATTCCCTGGAAAACAACCAAGGCAATCCAAAGGGCTTTAAGGATTAGGACCGACAGCACAAAGGCTTGATGGTTTGAAATAATGACTGCCTTAGACTCAAAGGTCAAGGTGAAACAGAGTTATCGAGACGCGAAGGTCCGAAGTTTGAAGACGATGAGTGATATTGGAAAGAAGACCAAGATGGCATGTCTTGGTCTTCTAAGGCCACTATTTATACATATAAGAGGTAGCTTTAAAGCTCCTCTGTGAGTCCGATGTCCTGTAGCATAAGTAGCTCGAACCCTACTACCGCTATCCTAGTAATGAGTCATGCTAGCAATCACATGCTAGCACGAGGTGTGGTGACTAAGTCCATGACTAATTCCTACTTACTATCGTAGTCATAACCGTATAGTAAGAGTCCACTTCACCTCCGTATCGTATTCTCGTTCGTAAAGTCCCAACCGTGACATCACCCCCTTTTCAGCCGCGGCACCCATGACACCGGCGAAGGCGCGGTCCCGTCATCCAGCCTTCCTGTACCTCCTCGATCCTCTCCAGTGCGTTAGCCATCTCCAACCTGAACTTACTACGGCCCAGCTCCACCTTGACCCCTCCGAGCGCGGCGGCGAGTTGGTGGAGCTGCTGCTCCATCCCCTCAGCCTCGTACACGTAGGCTCGATAGTGGTGAACCTCTGCCTTGAGGCTGACGTCGTGGAGCTCGCCGATCGTGCAATTGAGGCGAGGGCGGTCATGGTAACCACCTGTGAACAGGTGCATGTCTTCTTGGGGGTAGTGTTCCTTCCCTGTAGCCTTGACGTGAGGCTTGGCATACAGAGGCTGCGAGTAGACCTTCTCGCTGTTCTCCACCAGCCCCAGCACGAGAGGGTCGGAGCCCATGATGACCTGGACGTATGCGGCCTGGCACGTCCGTCCCTGTCCGTTGGTGATGGGGTAGTGGATGAAATCCTCCCCTTGATTGTAACGGTACCCATGAGGCGGTGGCCCCAGGGTGGAGTGTTGGAGTCGGAAGAGTGGGAACGGGGGCAGAGCATCAGCTCTCATGCTGCCACGGTAGAGAGGGTGCCCCATAGTGTCACAGGCGTAAGGGGTTTCGATGGGGTTGTCAGTATCGGTGGCCGTGGAGATAAGAGGGTGCTCAGCTGGGTAGTGATCCGCTAAGCTCCCTTGGACTTGCTCGAGGACTGACTCCTCGCCTCCTGCTGCTCTCTCTTCTCCCACATCCACTCTCGTCGCCTCCAAAGGGCTTCTCTCCTTCGTTCAGCCGCCTTCCTCAGCTGCTCCCTCTGCCAGTCCTCTGCTACTTGCCTCCATCATTGCTCCTCTCGATGCGCTTCCCACCTGTCCGTCGCCTTCGTCTTGGCCTTGACCCTCAGTTCGATACTCAACTCGTACTGGGATAGGTCAAGGTGAGGGAGGCGCAGTGTCTGGGAGAGCTGCGCATAGCCAATCAATTTTGGCCGTCATGAAGGGGACCTCGTTGAGGCGCTGGCCGTCCTTGGTGAGGATCCACCAGGTGGCGGGGTTGCTAGTTCCGTCGTTGTAGCTTGCTGGGATGGTGGACTGGAGGGCAGTGACAAGCTCTTCATAGGTGACTGGGCCCGTGTTTCCGGTAATACAAGCGATGGCCTCGGCGGCAGAGGGAATGGACATAGTTGCGATAATGGAGGCGAGGAGGAATCCAGTGTTACGATATTGAGAGGGGAATGGGGATTGTTGAATGGTCCTTCCTGCTTTTAAGCTGCTAGCGAGTCGGGGATTCAATAGTTGATACTCAGCTATGGCTTCTTCCACGAATATGTCATCTTTATTGACCCACTGGTTCTCCGAGTCGGGGTAACCCTTCCATTTGATCAAGTACTGTAAACGCTGTCTTCTGCCAAAGTGCTGGTGATCCAGAACTTTCTCAACCTCGTATTCTTCTTGTCCTTCGACTAGATCTGGTGGTGGGTGCTGGAAGTTTTCTCCATGTATGAGTGTTTCACGATAAGGTGTGAGAAGATCGATGTGAAATACGGGGTGGATACTCCACTGCGCGGGAAGTTCCAGTTGATAATTAACCGGTGACAAGACTCATGTGATTTTGAAGGGTCTGTGTCTTCGAGCTGCCAGCTTGGGAGTTGGTTGATTTGTCCTTAAGTGGCGCCCTTCCAGCCATACATAATCTCTGAGCCAGAGTTCGGGGGTATTTCGGTGTTTGACCCACATGTGTTGCGCCCTTTTGATGAGATCATGGGCTTCTTTCCGGGCCTCTCGGAATTGTTGTAGTCTCGTGGTGACCTGTGGGATTGGGGAAGGCTTATCGATCCAATCAGCGCGTGGGTCATACCCCATGAGGAGCGAGAATGGGGACTTCCTTGTTGCCTCGTGTGGCCAATTATTGTGAGTGAATTCCACTATGGGTAGAAATGCCACCCAGTTGTCTTGTTGCTCATTGGCCCAGAATTGAAGGTATTGTTCCAACCATTGGTTTGTCCTTTCTGACTGTCCATCCGTCCAAGGGTGGTACGTGGTCGAGATGTTCTGTTGAATCCCCAGGATTTTGCAGAGTTCCCTTGTGAATTTGGACGTGAAGTGAGGGTCTCAGTCGCTGATGATCTTCGACAGGAGTCCGAATCGTTTGAAAACATGGGTTGCGTAGAGCCCAGCAGTCTCTTCCACGGAGATCTCTTCGTTGCAGGGTATAAATATCGATGCTTTGGTGCAGTCATGGTCTGTCACCGTGAGAATGGAATTGAAGCCCTGTGATATGGGGAGTTTGGTGATGAAGTCGAGGGCTATGGTTTCAAATGGCAATGCCTCCTCCTTGGGGGTTATCGGTACTAGTGGGGCTTTAGTGGGGCGGGTGTTGACTTTATGCCTCTGGCACTCTGCGCATCCCTGGACATAGTTTCGCACATCCAGTTTCAGTTCTGGCCACCAGTATCGTTGTTCCACTAGTCATGTGGTTCTCGCGATTCCAGGATGTCCGTGTACCAGTGGGTCGTGATGGGCAGATATAAGCTTTCATTTCTCGTCTAGTGATCCCATAATGATGTACTTCCCTTGTCAGTACCATGCCCCGTTGATGTGTTTCAGTTGGTGTGGGTCTACCCAGTAGCGAAGGGTGATTTCCGTCTGTGGAGGTTGTTGCGTAGCCTGTATGGTCGTGATCCTTGCAAACACATCTTCTGGTAGGACTATCATGTCTTCATTATCTCATTCTCCCTGGTCGTAGTCTGGTCTTCGTGACAAGGCGTTGGCTCTGCCATTTTTCTTGCCTGGGATGTGGTGAATCTCGAAGTTATATTCCATTAGTTCGAGTACTTCCCTGGCTACTCTTCGACTTATCTTTTGCGGGAGTTTCCAGTATTGGAGATTCATGTGATCGGAGTAGATCTTGATTTTATGTGGTGATCCGGCTAGTAGTGGTCTCCAATGTCTGAGTGCTTTGATGATAGCGAGAAGTTCCAGGTCGTAGATGTCGTAATTTCTCTCAGCTTCATTCAGGGTGGCTGAGTAGTATCTGAGGGGGTGCTTTTTACTGTCCTCTTTCTTCTGAAGTAGTACCGCTCCGGTTGCGAACCCTGACGCGTCCACTTCCAGTTCGAATGGGTCGTCTAGTTTTGGGTGGGCTAACACCAGTTCCTCCGTTACCAGGGATTTGAGCTTCTTGAAGGCTTTATCCTCTTCGTTGGTCCATCTCCATTCTGTGTCCTTTCTCGTGAGTTTATTGAGAGGTTTGGTGTGCATAGCGAAGCCGCAAATGAAGAGTCGGTAAAAATTGCAAAAGCCCAGGAATGATCATACGTCACAGACCTTGGTCGGCGTGGGCCAGTCCTTAATACCCGAAATTTTTACCAGGTCCATGTGTGTTACCCCCTTTTCAAGGATTACCCCCAGGTAATCCATTCACGGCTTGTTGAAGAGGCATTTCTCGAGTTTGAAGTAGAGGTCGTGGTCCATTGCGATTTGTAGTACATCGCTTATGGCTTCTTCATGTTCCTTCTGCCCCGCCGGGTCTCTCGTGGCTATGCCGATGTCATCCATGTAGACTTGTATGATGGTTCCTTTTTGCTCATGTTTCATAATGGTGTCTCAGTATATGGTATTCATCATAGTTTGGAAGGTCGCCGGCGAATTGGTGAGTCCGAAGTACATGACCATAGGTTCGAAGAGTCCGTACTGTGTTTTGAACGCTGCCTTGTGTTCGTCTCCTTCTCGTATTCTCACATTGTTGTACCCCCATCGGACGTCTAGCTTAGTGTAGGTGTGTGCTCGACTGAGATCCGTAATGAGGTTGGAGATGAGAGGGAGAGGGTATTGGTTGTGAATGGTGACTGCGTTGATCTTCCTGTAGTCCTGTACCAGTCGTAGCTTTCCATCTTTCTTCTTAATAAAGAAGAAGGATGATGCATAAGGAGACTTGGAGGGGCGTATGTACCCTTTCTTCAGTTGCTCGTCCAGGAATTCCTTGAGTTTACTGTCTTCTTCTTGGGTCATAGGATAGACCTTGCAATCGATCGCTGACGGCATGCCTTCCTTGAACTCTATTGCGTGGTCCCATGGTTGGGAGGGGGGAAACTGGTTGGATGCTTCTTCGCTGAAGATTTTTGCAAATTTTTGGTAAGCCAAGGGAAGTTCTACTTTCTCGTGGAACTGCTTAGCTTCGATAGTGAGCTCCGTTGCGGTGGTGCACAGGTGACTTTCCTCTTCTAACTCTATTATGATGTTCTTCTTTTCTTCTTTGGTGATGACGGCTCCTATGGTATGGCCTTCTTTGTTAGGGTTGATCGATCGGATCACCACGGGGAGCATTTTCTCGTGTATGGTTGCATATCTCCAGTTGATCGTGGGTTCGTATGTAGCCAGCCAGGGATATCCAAGCACTAAGTCCTCGTTTCCCAGGTCTGTGACTAGAAAGCGCATCTTTTGTCGGCGTTGATTAGTCTGGATGTCAAGGTCTACAAAGTGGGTGATACTGCCTGCTTTGTTTTCAGTGTTGTCTATGTTCCATATTTTCTTTGGGTGCTCCAGCATTTGTAGTCCGAGACCCATTCTTTTGGCAAACGAAGGACGTATGAAGTTGTCTGGAGCCCCCGAATCTACTAGTGTTTTTATGTCGGCCATAGCGTAACTTGTGCGAATCGAGACTGGAATTCGAAGAGATCGATAGCGAGTCATGATTACAGAGTTACAATTGACTGCCCTCACCCAGGCTGATGGGTTCAGGTGTTCTGAAAACCCTCCTTTCCCCACATTTCTTGGAGGATGAGATCTTTTACGTTGTCTGTCTCCCCTGCTACCCCGGCCAACCAATCCTTAGCTCTCTGCTGTGGGGGTGCCATGTTGGCTGCTCGGGCTTGTGTCGGCGGTTCCTCCTGTGCATAGTAATCGGTTTCCATCATCCAACTTGTGGTGGCTTTTTGGCGTGGCTGTGTACAATTTCATGAGAAGTGTCTGGTCTGATTGCAATTGTAGCAAATGACTGTCCTCATATCTCGGGGTGGAGGTCCTCCTCCTCTTCCGTACCCTCCTCGTTGTGGTCTTGGGATGAAGGGTCTGTTGGGGTCTCCTACTTCCACTACTCTGGCACGTGTTCTATCTGCCGAGGTATCCATTGCGTTTGGATCGTATCTAGGTGGTGGTGGCCCTCACAGTGGGCCCAATTGGGGGGTTGCGGCCTCCAGCGGGGTTGCACTGACGATGGAGGTGTCTTGGTTTTGAAATTGTTGAGCCTTGCTTTCATGTGGATGTACTGTTTTTGTTGGCGTAGAGCACATCTTTTCCAATCTTTGAAGGTGTGAGGTTCGTTGAGCTCGTATACTTTCATGAACAAGGCTCATGGTAATCCCACCGTGAACCGGTCGATAGTTTGTCGATCGTTTAGATTGTAATGAGCCTTCCATGCTAGTCGTTCGAATTGGACTACGTATGCATCAATGTCCTCTCCTGTCATTTTGATTCCTTTTTGGAGTTCAGCTTGGGCTTGTTCTTCTTCTAGGATGTTAGAGAACCTTTTGGCGAACTCGGTGGCAATATGGTTCCACAGGGTCTGGGAGTACTGGCTCACTCCTCTTTGTACTTCGCAGTTTAGCCATTTGAGCATGGTCAGTGTCCATTTGCTGACATTGACCCCTTTGACGTATCCTAGGAATAGGAGTGACCTCCAGTATTTGTTTTGCATGATGGGGGCGTCCAGATTCATTCCCCAATAGACGTGCCATTGCGTCAGGAATGCCTCATATTTAGTACGGTCTCCGTTGTATACGGTCGGAGGTTCACCTGATAGTCTGTCCGACCCATGTCCTCCGCCTCCTCCTATGCCGGGAGGGGGTCCTCCTCCTCCTGGTGGTCCTCCTCCTGGTGGTCCTTCTCCTCCTGGTGGTCTTCCTCCTCCTGGGAATCCTCCTCCTGTTGGTCCCTGTCCTGGGAACCCTCCTGGGAGTCCTCCGGGTGGTGGTGGTGGGCCTGCTGGGGGGTCTGGTTGATCTGGACCTATTGCCTGGAATAGTGCTGCATCATCTGCAGTCATTCGATGACCCGTGGAGGGGTTTATGGGATTGAGGATGGCTTCTGCTTCTTCTCTGATGCGTCGTACTTCTTCCATTGTTTGGACTTCTGTGGTCATGGGACTTCTGATGTGAATTTCTTCTGGGACCGTAATGTGTAGAGACTCAGCTATGTGGGCCAATAGACTTGAATTGTCTCCTGTTCCCAGTCGTACCTCACTTTCCGTAGCAGTTTGTTCTTCTATTGGTTCTTCATGGCTTGATTCTGACAGTGCTTGTTCTCTTGGTTGCTCTTCTTTGCCTTCACTGCTGCTGTCTCCATCGAGCGACCCCCAGTCTTCTCCATGAAGTTCTCTTGAGTCGATGTCACAGCGGTAGTGTCTTCCTGTAGGTCTGACGATGTCCCACCGGTTGTCTACTGGGTTCCATGTAATCTCCATCCAACAGAAGTTGGAATAGTTGAACTCAACTGGTCGGTATCTGATAGCATCTCCGGGGAAGTTGACGAAGTAACCAGTGTCTCCTCTATATTCTCTCCACCTTGCTGCGCCTAGGAACCGTCATGGTACTGATCTTTCTCCTCTTGTTTCGAGGCTGTAAGGCCAAAAGTTTCTCCACTGTTCTCTTGTGGTGAACGCCATGATTGGGGGATCTTGGTCTTAATGTAATGCTACCATGGCGTTAGTCTGACTAGGACTCGCACAAAGGCGTTCACAACTTAGCGAGTTTCGTAGCAATGGATATAGGTCCGTAGGATTCCCTGGAAAACGACCAAGGCAATCCAAAGGGCTTTAAGGATTATGACCGACAGCACAAAGGCTTGATGGTTTGAAATGATGACTGCCTTAGACTCGAAGGTCAAGGCGAAACAGAGTTATCGAGACGCAAAGGTCCGAAGTTCAAAGACGATGAGTGGTATTGGAAAGAAGACCAAGATGGCATGTCTTGGTCTTCTAAGGCCACTATTTATACATATAAGAGGTAGCTTTAAAGCTCCTCTGTGAGTCCGATGTCCCATAGCATAAGTAGCTCGAACCCTACTACCGCTATCCTAGTAATGAGTCATGCTAGCAATCACATGCTAGCACGAGGTGTGGTGACTAAGTCCATGACTAATTCCTACTTACTATCGTAGTCATAACTGTATAGTAAGAGTCCACTTCACCTCCGTATCGTATTCTCATTCGTAAAGTCCCGACCGTGACACTCCAAGCATTGATTAACTGGGGGTAATCATTGAAAAGGGGGTGACTCATATGGACCCCATCCAAATTTTGGGCATCAAAGATTGGCCAACCCCAAAAAACATCAAACAGGTGTGATCATTCCTAGGCTTCTGCAACTTCTACCATGCTTTCATCCAAAATTTTGCCACATACGCATGACCACTTAACAAACTCACACACAAAGACATGGAATGGACATGGGGACTCACAGAACAAGAGGCATTCAACAAAATCAAAGAGCTCGTCATGGGAGAACCAGTGCTAGCACATGCAAACCTAGAAGACCAATTTGAGCTAGAAGTGAACACCTCTGGATTTGCAGTAGGAGCAGTACTACTCCAACAAAAAGAAGACAGCAAGAGACTGTTGGATAGGCAATCTGTCATGGTCAATATGATTGTAAAACTAATACCCTAAACTCAGGACCATATAGCTCAGTGGTTTAGAGCACCCAGTATATATCTGGGAGGTTCTGGGTTCAAACCCCAGTCTAGTCATTTTCTTGTATGGACCCACATTTTCCCCATTGGGCTGTTTCCCCTATTTGAGCCATTTCCCCATTGGGCTGTTGAGGTCCCACAAATTCAACACCACCATCTGAGTTTACATGGACAATATTGGCATTGCAACCAGCTCACCAGCAAACCAAGAAAACCACAAAGAAGCTGTGTGCAATGTCTTGACAGTAGCAATGGAACTCAATCTCTACTTCAAACTTGAGAAATGCCTTTTACACAAACCACAGATGGATTACCTGGGGGTAATCCTTGAAAAGGGGGTAACATTCATGGACCCAGTAAAAATTTCAGGCATCAAAGACTGGCCAACCCCAACAAAGGTCTATGATGTTTGATCCTTCCTAGGCTCTTGCAAATTTTACCAACTCTTCATCCATGGCTTTGTGACACATGCAAAACCCCTCAACAAACTCACAAGAAAAGACACAGAATGGAAATGGATGGACAAAGAAGACAAAGCATTCCAAAAACTCAAGCAGCTGGTAACCAAAAAACCAGTCCTTGCACATCTGGAACTGAAAGACCCATTTGAACTTGAAGTAGATGCATCAGGATTTGCCACTGGAGCAATACTACTCCAAAGGGAAAATGACAGAAAGAAACACCTGATAGGATACTATTAAGCTACCCTTAACAAGGCCAAATGCAACTATGACATCTATGACTTGGAGCTGCTCACAATCATCAAGGCCTTCAGACACTGGAGGCCACTGCTAGCAGGATCCCCCCACAAGATTAAAATATACTCCAACCACATAAACCTACAGTACTGGAAGCTACCACAAAAAATAAGCCAATGAGTTGCAAGGGAAGTGCTCAAACTAATGGAATATGACTTTGAGATTCACCACATCCCAGGAAAAAGCAATGGATGTGCAGATGCACTGTCCAGAAGGCTGGATTATGATCAAGGAGAGAAAGATAATGAAGGTGTCACAGTACTACCCAAACACATCTTTGCAAGAATGCTTGTGTTAGCATCTGAAGAAGAGCCACCACAAACAGAACTCAAGCTTTGATACTGGGTAGATTTGAAGCAACTGAAGAAGGTACATGGAGCATGGTATCAACAAGGCAAGTATGTTATAATGGGTGATCAAGAGGAAAAGCAAGGACTCATAAGTGCCCACCATGACCCTCTGGTACATGGTCATCTGGGCATCACACAAATGACACAACTGGTTGAGTGACAATACTGGTGGCCTGAACTGAAAGGAGACATCAAGGAATATGTAAAGGGATGTGTGGAATGTCAATGCCACAAGGTAAACACAAGACCAATGAAAGCCCCACTCATCCCTATAATGCCTATTGAATAGGTGATGCCATTTGAAACAATCACACTGGACTTCATCATGAAACTACCAACATCTTTGGGATGTGACTCCATCCTTACAGTGACAGATTACAACTGCACCAAAGCATCCATCTTCATACCATGCAAACAAGAAATCTCAGCAGAAGAGACCACCACTCTGTATGCAAGTCACATGTTCCAGAGATTCATATTGCTGACAAAATCATCAGCAACTGAGACCCCTGTTTTGCATCCAAGTTCATAAGAGAATTATGTTGAATACTACAGATCTGGCAAAACATCTCCACAGCTTACCATCCCTGCATGGATGGGCAATCTGAATGCATGAATCAGTGGCCAGAACAATACCTCAAATTCTGGGCCAACAAGTGTCAAGATAACTGGGTGCACTTTCTACCAATAGCAGAGTTTGCACATAACATCTGGCCCCATGTGTAACGCTACCATGGCGTTAGTCCAACTGGGACTCATAGATGGTGATCACAACTTAGTGTTGAGAATGGTAGACATATTCCAATGTCAAAAGGATTCCATAGGCAGTGATGAAGGCAACTCATAATGCCTGTGTGGTCAGTACTATGGCCACCAGTATTTGATGAGGGGCCAGCGCAGATCCTTTAGTTCAAAGGCTAAGGCAGTCGAATAGGGAAATTTGAGATGCAAAGGTCCAAAGAGGCAAGTCAGATAAGTGGTATTTAGAAGAAGACCAAGATAGTGCATCTTGGTCCTTGTAGCCCACTATTTATACATGTAAGAGGAAGCTTTAAAGCTCCTCTGCGAAGCTGAAATCCAGTAGCGTAAGTAGCTCAAACCCTATTACTACTATCCTAGTAATGAGTCAGAGTAGCTATCACATGCTACTACAACTTGTGCTGACTGATGAGAAGTCCATGACTAATTACTGCTTACTACCATAGTCATAACCGTATAGTAAGAGAGAATTCCTCGTCTGTTACACCATGAGTCAACAAGGAAGTCCCAATTTTCACTCCTCATGGGGTATGATCTGTGTGCTGATTGGATTAGTAAACCATCTCCAATCCCACAGGTAACCACAAGACTAGAACAGTTCCAAGAAGCACAGAAAGAAGCCCAGGAACAGATCAAGAAGGTGCAAACCATGTGGATCAAGCACAAAGATACACCTGAATTTGAAGTCAGAAATCAGGTGTGGCTTGAAGGCAAACACCTCCAGACCAATCAACCCATGGCAAAATTAGTGGCATGAAGGCATGGTCCCTTCTGTATAATCAAGGTGATGTCCCCTGTGAACTACCAACTGGAACTCCCTCCCCAATGGTGTTACACTACCATGGCATGAGCCTGACTTAGGTGCAAGGAGGGTGAACACAACTTAGCAATTGAAGGGCTTGTATATGTACTTGTACATCCATCCAAATGATCCTATACACCACTATCAAGGTGATTCTCGAGGTGTGGGCCATAAGTACTACTATTATGAGTAGATGATGAGGGGTCAGCATATTCCTTAAGCTTGTAGGCTAAGGCAAAGACAAAGAATAGTCAAGGTGCAAAGGCCCAAAGATGTGGGTGTAGAGAAAGTAGTCTTTGAGAAGAAGACCAAGATGGTGTATCTTGGTCTTTCCATGCCACTATTTATACAGACAAGAGGTGGCTTTGAAGCCCCTCTATGAAGTCTGATGTCCTCGAGCATAAGTAGCTTGAACCCTACTACCGCTATCTTAGGATTGAGTCATAGTAACTATCACATGCTACTACGACCCTGACTAATGCATTAAGTCCATGACTAATTACTACTTACTACCATAGCCATAACTGTATAGTAAGAGTTCTTTCACAATCATAACATCACCCCCTTTTCAGCTGCAATGCCCACAGCACTGAGTGTGTCCTGCTCCTGCCATCCATCCATGCTGCCTCTCTTCCACCCACTCCAACATGTTCACCATCTCCAGTTAGAACTTGCTATGCATGAGCTCACCTTGTATTCCCCCCAATGCTGCTGCCAGTTGATGAAGGTGCTGCTCCATCCACTCAACCTTGTACATGTAGGACCTATAGTGGTGGACCCTCTGCCCTGATGCTGATGTCATGTAGCTTATTGAGAGTGTGATTGAAGTGAGGGCAGTCATGATAACTGCCGGTGAAGAGGATGAGGTCCTCTTGGGGGTAGTGAGGCTTGCCACTGGCCTGAACCTGTGGCTCTACATAGAGGGGTTGGGAGTATACCTTCTCACTGTCCTTCACAAGTGTGAGGACAATGGGATCTGCATTCATGACCACCTGTATATAGGTGGCCCCCAATACAGGGGGCATCCCACTGTATCACATGTGTAAGGTGTTTCATGTGGGTCATCAGTGTCAGTTGCTGTAATAATGAGGGGTGTTGATAAGTGACCTGTGCGCACTTAGCGGCTCCATGGACACACAGATAACGGACTGCTTTAGATTAGAAATACAGGACTCATGTAGATTAGATGTATGATCATCACAATCTTGGACCTTTACTTTATCTATGACATCACTGTACAATGACATCACATGGACTACTCTGGACTTGTTATTGTACTACGCTTTTGGACTATCCTTTTGTTATATCTTTATTGTGATGTCACTATGATATCATCCTTGTTCTGGATTCTCTATTGTACTTATTGTCTAAGTACTTCCCTTTGTTCTGACCCACTCATTGTTCCGGGTCTTATTATATTCTGTCTATTGCATAACGACCTTATTGTACAAGTGCGTCATTGTCTCTAGACTGTATAAATAGTGTACCATGTATGCCCTGATAGCCCCAGTTCTCACTCTGTGCTATCAGGTATGTTCACTACTCTTGTAATACCACCCAGTTCTCACTCTGTGCTATCAGACATCTCTCTAAGCTTACTCTGCAAGGTCTCTGTTATCCCTGTCACTGCTCATATCTCACCACAGTCTCCTTTGTCCACTGTGAGTATGATTATCTTCACCTATGCTGTTCATCAAGGGGGTGCTCAGTTGGGTAGTGTTCCACTAAGCTTCCCCTTGCTTGTTTGTAGATCATCTCCTCTGGGATTTGGCCCACTCCCTGCAGCAATGCAGTATCTCCTACCTCTGCTCTGCCACCTTCCTCAACTGCTCCCTCTTCCAACCTCTGCTACCTTCCACCATTCCTGCTTCAGCATCCATTCTCTCCACTGCAATGTTGCTTGTATTAGTGTCTTCTTCTTGCCAATGCTTGACTCATACTGGGAGAGGTCAAGGTGAGGCAGTCTCACTGTCAATGAGAGCTGTGCAAAGCCAATCAATTTTGGCTATAGTGAGGGGGGTGGCATTGAGTTATTGTCCATCCTCAGTGATGAGCCACCAGGCATTGGGGTTGCTGGTCTTAGGGGTGTATGAGGCCAGGATGAGGCTTTGAAGGGCTTGGATGAGCTCTTTGTGGGTGACATAGCTTGTGTTTGAGGCAACTTGAGCAATGGCATTGGCAGCAGTGGGAACAGACATGAAAGATGTCAAGAGAGATTGGAGGAATCCAGTGTGAAGAGATGTGGTGGGTGATGATGGGATGGCCATTGTATGTCCTGTTCTTATGTGAGTATTGGATCAGACTTTGGATTGTTTGTACTCAGCTATGGCCTCATCAGTGAATATGTCATCTTTGTTAACCAACTGATTCTCCAAGTTGGAGTATTGTTGGAACGTAATAAGTATGTAAGGCCCTTATCTATAGCAGTTACGACATTACTGCCAGTATGCTTTCCTATTACGGTAGTTAGGATACGTACTATACTGGGTGCAATTCGCCTCTGAGCAAAAAGTAGTCTCATGACTAAGTCGAAGTGGTAATTTATGTCAGGCATATGTAAAAACGCGATATTGTGGACGCCTGTACTCATCACTTTTGTGCTTCCAGACATGGTGGGGCCATAGGGTATATAATGCCTCCTATGGGGAGGGAGGCGAATACAGATTCACTCTCTTTCTCACTTGTGCACCCTCTCCACTCTATAGTCTCTCAACCTACTCAAAGGTGAGGACACCATTCCTGATAGCTGTGTGCATTGCTGCACTTCAGGTTATGGGCCCTGCTACAGGGTTTGCCATTGTGCTCTTTGATAGAGCTGCACCTTGGTCACTGCCCACCATGGCGTCACCTTTGAAAAGAGGGGACCCGTGTGGTTGGAGGGCACTAGACCTTAAGGAGGCTCCCTGGCTACTAGCAACCCAATATTGTACTCTAGAGGAGTACGCAGACCAGACCGCTCACCTACCTAAACAAGGCCATGTGAACAACCTCAATTAAGTTTGAGGCGCTGCACATGATAACCTTGGGGTGATGTCGAGCAGTTCTATATCGGCTAGAGCGGCTATCCGGCAGACTGCAAAAACCGGTACAACGTTATAGTATTGACCTTCGGGTCATGTATGGGACTAATATTGGCTTTTCATCTCGTTCAGTATTGTAATACAATGCTGATGTCCTTAAAGCCAACAGATCTATACAACCATGTCGTCCCAACTCACTACACTTGTCCCTGTTTTTGATGGCTCTAACTGGGCCTCCTGGTCTACGCAAATGACCGCCTTTTTCATGTCGCAAGGGCTCTGGGGCTACATTGCTGGCACCATCCCTCAACCTCCCGCTGCTGATGCCGCTGATAGAGCAGCTTGGATGAAATGCGATGAGATGGCAAGGGGTAATCTTACCCTATGCCTTTCACCTGCTATTCAGCAGGCAGTTTCCAGAGCGACTTCTCAGGCGCTCTGGGACTCTGTGAAGGACCGGTACGGTGCGGTTTCTATGCCCCGCATCTACAAGGACTTCAAAGAAGCCATCTCTATCCGTTTCAACACTAATCAGCATCCCGCTCCTCAGTTTGAAAAGATGGCTGCCACTTTTGCCAAGTGAACCCCAGGAGGAGTGGCGTAATGCATGCCAAGAAGAGCTTGCTTCTCTTCGCAAACGCAAAGTCTATGATCTTGTTAACCCACCGAAAGGCAGAAGGATAATCAAGAATAGATGGGTATTTGACTTAAAGTCAGATGGCCGTAAAAAAGCCAGGCTAGTTACCAAAGGCTTTTCTCAGGTTGAAGGCATAGATTATGATGAAATATTCTCGCCAGTGTCACGGTTTGAGACTGTCCGGATGATGCTCGCGCTTACAGCGCTGAAGGATTGGCACATCTCTGGACTTGACGTCAAAACTGCCTTCCTGTATGGAGACCTTGACGAGGAACTCTACATGGAACAACCTGAAGGGTTTAAAGACCCTAGCCAACAAAATAAAGTCATGTGCCTTAGGAAAGCTATTTACGGACTTAAACAAGCTACACTCGCTTGGTGGAGAGCGCTTGATAAGTCTATGAGCACCCTTGGCTGCACATGACTTCAATCAGACTCAGGTCTGTTTGTGAATGAAGACAAAACAATCATAGTTATTGTTTATGTCGATGATGTCCTCTTCCTTGGAAAAAGCAAAAAGGACATAGCATCCCTGAAGAGACGCTTCATGGAAATATGGGAATGCAGAGACCTTGGTGATACCAAAGAGTTCTTACGCATGCGCATACTACGCTCTAAAGGTAGACTCCTACTAGATCAGCAGGACTACCTTCAGAAAGTGCTGCAGCGTTTTAATCTGATTAATGCCAAATCAGTACCCACTCCACTACCGGAAGGGTATCATCCATCCCCTAATAAGGGAACTGCAACCCCAGAACTCCGAGCGTCCTACCAACAAGTGATAGGATCTCTCCTATACATTATGATTGGTACGCGACCAGATATTGCCTATGCTGTTACAAAAATGGCGCAGTTTGCTGCCAACCCATCTGAGGACCATTACAAGCGTGCACTTTACATATGCCGCTATTTACTTGGTACCTCAAACTATGCTTTAGTCTTTGATGGCAAAAGCGATGGTGGTATAATAGCATATGCAGATTCTGATTGGGCTTCTGACCCGGTCACCAGAAAGTCCACTACAGGCTACTTAGTAAAAATGGCAAATGGAGTATTCTGCTGGAATTCTAGAGCGCAGAAATCTATCACGCTCTCGTCCACTGAAGCAGAGTACATGTCGCTGTGTGATACAAGCAGACAATTGGTCTGGATTCACTCACTCTTTAGTGAGCTTGGAATAAACCTTGGACCAATTCCATTGTGCAGAGATAATCAAGGCTCCATATTTTTATCTTCTAATCCTGTTCAGGAAAAACAGATCAAACATATTGATCTACGTCACCATTACATTCGTGATGTGATCCATGAAAAGAAGATAGAATTATTCTTCATTGAAGGAGCCGAGAACCCTGCCAATCTTTTTACTAAGAATCTGGGTCGCATTAAGTTCCTTAAATTCAGGGAACAACTAGGGCTAGAGTTTGGCTATTCGCCACCTGTGCACACCATGTCTGATGATGGTGACTCGTGAAGGAAGTTATAGAGAAGCTTGTCTGCTCTTCGGAGCATATGTTTCTCTATGTCCTCCATGTCCATCGCTTCTTCTTTGTGAAGAACAGAACAGGACAGAATCACCGTTTTCTCTCCTAGACATGGTGCGATGTCGCTTCATTAGCAGACACCTGACTCTAAGCCTTATTGAACTCCACAAGGTAGTTCACATGTCCTGTCCCTGATGGGGACGTAGTAATGACACTCCAAGTTGGAAGATATCATTAATGACCATCATTCACAACTTAATGAGACGTGTTAGAGACAGTTGTAGTCTCACCGACTCTTACGCAACCCTCACTTGATGCTCATCCCCAACGCTCATGAGGTTCTTGCTGTTTGCTTAGACGCGCTTTAATTAGCTGCACTAAGCAAGGGGGAGTGTTGGAACGTAATAAGTATGTAAGGCCCTTATCTATAGCAGTTATGACATTACTGCCAGTATGCTTTCCTATTACGGTAGTTAGGATACGTACTATACTGGGCGCAATTCACCTCTGAGCGAAAAGTAGTCTCATGACTAAGTCAAAGTGGTAATTTACGTCAGGCATATGTAAAAACGCGATATTGTGGACGCCTGTACTCATCACTTTTGCGCTTCCGGACATGGTGGGGCCATAGGGTATATAATGCCTCCTATGGGGAGGGAGGCGAATACAGATTCACTCTCTTTCTCACTTGTGCACCCTCTCCACTCTATAGTCTCTCAACCTACTCAAAGGTGAGGACACCATTCCTGATAGCTGCGTGCATTGCTGCGCTTCAAGTATCCCTTCTGATGAACAGCAGAGATGGACAGCATACTCACAGTGACAAAGGAGACTGTGGTGAGATACACTGAGCAACTGGTAAGCAGCAGAGGGGATCTTGCAAGAGAAGCTAGAGATAGTTCTGGCACACAAGCAGTGAGGAACTGATGTGGACCAGGAGCGTACAAGCTACACTTGTTACGTTTCAACTTTCGGACTGCCCAGCCCGGCTTCGGACTCTGATGTGTTCGCAATGACCCGACGTGTCAGCAGTAATGTGTCATGGACTTCGGATCTTACTGCCTCGTGTTTCGACTGACTGATAACCCCCATTGTTGTATGTGATGTGTCTTATGCGTCCCTCTCCGATTCCTATTGTTGTACGATACAAGTATTACGTTGTGGATGACTGATTCCTAGGATCCCCATCCTAGGATTTACGTTACTTACACTATTGGCTACATACGAGTTTAAGCGGAGCTAGAACTGGCTCCCTTACGTGTATTTAAGCTCATAGTACTACGGGCCAGGATACCCATCTTGGTCTTCTTCGAATACCACTCCCAGTCTCATCTCTCGTGCTAAGAGTCCTCGAAACTCTTAAGTGAACTAGCTCCGGCATATCCCTTAGACCAAGAAGGGATCCCCGTGACCTCTATCCCCAGTTCCCTCGTGAATGGTGGACACACCAACCGTAACTTACCTGCCAGGTACTACGTGTCATCTTGTCTTCAAATATCTCAACTCCCGCGTTGCAAGGCCCTACAAGTGTTACTACATTGTTGACCACCCCAGGTGGAGGTATATCCATAAAGTCCCAACTCCCCCTCCGAACGTCCCTGTCAACCTTCCCCTTTATATGTATTGAGACCATCTCAGGGCCTATCAGCGTCATCCCGCCATGTTCCCCGACTCCCCTGACAATCATTGTTTCCACCCAGAAGGGAACCCACGTTATACAGACCCCTAAGTCAGGCCAACATCCGTGGTAGACATTACAACACTACTTATACTTTACAGAGAGTGACACTGGTACAAGGAGAGTAACACAGAGTCATGTATTACAAGGAGCATTGTTCTGAGAATGGGACAAGAGGAATGTACAGAAGGAGAACAAGGCGATAAGAACAAAAGGAATCCAGACCAAGATGATATCATAGTGACATCATAATAAGGATAGAACAAAGGAAAGTACAAAGACGCAAAGTACAATGTAAAGTCCAGAGGAGTCCGAATGATGTCATTGTACATGATGTCATAGATAAGAAAGAAGTCCGAAATTGTACAGATCAAATATCTAATCTACAAGTCCTGTAAATCTTATCTAAAGCAGTCCATGCTGCAAGTCCGGTCTGTCCAGAGCCGCTAAGTGCGCAAAGGTCACTTATCAACACCTTCCATTTCATGGGGTATTGAAGTTTGTGTCCTCTGCTAAAATGTCATGAGTCCAGAACCTGTTCAATTTTGTATTCCTCTTCTCCATCTACTAAATCTGGCAGTGGGCAATGGAAATTTTCTCCATGCATTGCCATTTCACAGTAGGGTGTGAGAAGATCAATGTGAAACACTGGGTGAATGCTCCACTGCATGGGAAGTTCTAATTGATAGTTGACAGGGGACACTACCTGGGTGATCTGAAAGGGGCCATGTCTTTGTGCTGCTAGTTTTACCATAGGTTGATTGGTTCAGAGGTGTTAGCTGTTAAGCCACACCTGATCCCAATTTTAAGTTTGGGTATTTCCTTGTGCTTTGTTATGATTTCCCTCTCTTGGATTTCCTTGTTTCTTACTTCCCTTCCCACCTTGAAACTTCCATAACTTATCATGCACCCAACTGCTTCCTATGATCTCTTCTTTGCACAATGCTTCTTTGCACCTTCTTTCATGAGAGCTGGACCTTTACTATATTCTGTATCCATCTGACCCATGTGTCACCCTGTGCAATCTCCACTTCCCTTTTATGAATATGCCTTTGTTCTCTTTCTGACTTAAGACCCAAGTATTGCACCATGTGTTTGTTGCAAGCAAACACCCTGTACTAGTATATAAGTTGCATGCTACCTAGCTTGTATGGTAGACTTGACTTCTTGTGTAATACCACACAACCTTGTCTTCTCATGAATGACTTTGCTTGCCTATTTGCTTGAGCACAACTTTAGTTCACCTTTGTGCTTGAATGTGACATCTACCACTGACATTTGCCTGACTTAGGCATCTTGGGTTCGTGGGTTCTGTGCTGGGGTCCAACAAGGGTTGCTTCAGACAAGATGATTGTTGCTGGGATGTTGCCAAAGTCATCTGCTATCATCTTGGTAAGTGTGAAGGTCAATTCCTCAATTGACACCAGCAGGAATGCATTACACTGGTCATACAATGTCCCACTTGGAAGAGTCTGGGATGAAGAAGGTTTCAAGAGGGCAGTGGACAAGTGGGTTTAGATAGAGGTAAATGACATGCCACATAGTATCTGTGGGCAGAGTCACTATCTGAGTTGAAATAGGACTTATCAGTCATGGGGATCCCCTGGTCTAAGAGGGATATGCCAGACACTCACTAAGGGATGCTTGGCCCTTGCACAGAAGTGGAGTGGAGAGAAGTGGTATTTGAAGAAGACCAAGATGCAGATCCTGGTCGTACTACTAGGGGTTTATATACAGGTAAGGTGATATATCCAAACTCTGCTAGAACCATGTCCCAGCCAATAGTGTAAGTAGAGCAAACCCTAGTATGACTACTGCTGGGAATCAGTCATCACATTGTAATATCATACATGTAACAGATCCTAAGACATCAGTCATCAAGGCACAACCACTAACTGATGCTACAAGTCTATGACACATTACTACTGACAGACCAAGTCATCACAAATATGTCAGTGTCCACAACTGGGCCAGGCAGTCCAAGAACAAAATGTAACATCACCCCCTTTTCAGGTTCAAGCCCCAGCTTGATTGCAAAGGGCCAGGAGGGGGTTGTGACCATGGGTGTGAGCCATGTGGATCTGGTGTGACTCAATCTCATCCTTGTTGGTGCATGGTCCTCAGAAGAGGGCATTGTGCTCGTTGATGATGTACTTGATGGCACAAGCAAGCTGGAGTTGCACTACACACCTGTGCCATTGAGTGCTGATCTCTTCCAGCCTCATCATCCTCCTCCAACACTTGTGCTTCTTGTGTGGCATAACCTAGACACATGCTGTGATAGTGGTGTACCTATTACATCCTAGCAGGGACATGGGTTCAAGGGGTTTTGGTATTGCACAAGTATCAAGCGAAGACGTCTATTGTCTTATTGCTATGAAATACAAGTGGTCTGGAGTGGGACACAGTGTGTGCCACTACTCTGTGGTTAGGGCTCCTTGCCTGAAGTGTCTAACACTTCTCTATACTCAGTCTTGCGAGTACACAGAGTCTAATGGGTGTGATGCATTGATATAGTTCAACTGCAAAGACTTCAATGATGTCCTGGTTAGGGACTGAGGTAGGGGATGCACAAGTAGAAGGGGGAAAGACAAAGTCACACCAAAGAGTGAAGGCAAGGTTTCTAGATTGCAAACGAAGCCAAGTCTGGCTTCCTACAGTGTAAAGTACAGCTTTAAATAGGATGAGGTTCCAAACAACATGAACACAAGTCCACACAACAACAAAAGGTTGAAACAAGTTGAGGCAGAGATAGAAGCAGAGTCTAGAGTGGCTAACATTGATAACCCCTTTTGTAACAAGGTAAAGTGTGAATGGAGCAAAGTGAAATGAGAAAATAAGAAGCATACAGTGACTGAAAGTCCAAAGTGTCGGATCATAACAGTACCTCTGCCATGAACATCAGGTCTTTCATGTGGAGTAGGGCCTGGTCCACTGAGTCTCACATTCTGCCATCTGGGAGTAGGAAAATCAGGTTGTTGTCAGTGTATGTGGGCAGGGGGATGTCTCCCTTGTGGTAGGGAGTGGCATGAGCAGGCTTCTCATACTGCTGGTTGGAACCTCATCAAAAGGTGAGGACAAACAGGTTGGAGGTGAGGATGAGCTGAGTAAAGTGGGCCAGCCAAAGATGTTCATGAGTGTCTTGAATCTGGAAAGGAAAGTAGTTGTCTCCCCTGTTGTAATTGTACCCCTGAGGGGGTGGAGTCTCTGGCCAACCTTTGGCCTCCTGCAGGTGTTCCTCCTTTTGATCTGGGTGAACCATGGATTGAGTAGTTGCCTGCAATTGTGAGAACTTCCCCAGTGGGTCTGCAAAGTGGGGAGGTTTCCAAGTGTGTTGCAGTTTGATGGTAGGTGTAACAGAGATACAGATGTGGCTCAAGGTGTTCCACTGGGTTGTACTTGTCCCAGACATTGTTGGGCCCTGGTGGTGATGACAGGTGACTGGGGATGTAGCCCTGTTGCTCTTCATTGCCCACTGGAGTGGGTGCTCTGGTCAGAACATAGTTGGCTGCAAGGGTAGTGGGCTGATTGGTCTTGGAATAAAGAGTGGGGGACAGCAAAGGAAGTCCAGATGGTGTGGGGAAAGGAGGATAACTTCCTTGTTGGTGAAGGGTGAGGGTAGATGACAGGGGTGACAATGGCATGGATTGAACTGGGTAAGGTGCAGGAAGGGCATTGTTGATGACATAGCAGAAGTGGGCTGGGGAGGTAGAGCACATTATCAGTGGTGGAAGTGGAGGTGGGAGATGAGGACATCTCTTGCAATTTCCCTGCACTTATATGCATTTCCCTGGTGGGGTTTGAATGTTTTAATTCCTGTATTGCATCATTGGTAAATATGTCATCCTTAGAGACCCACTGATTGTCTGAGTTGGGATATCCCTTCCATTTGACCAAGTATTGCAATTTGCAACTTCTGCCAAAGTGCTGAGAGTCTAGAATTTTCTCAATGTTGTACTCTTCTTTGCCCTCTACTAGATCCGGTGGGGGGTGCTGATAGTTGGGTCTGTGTGTGGGTGTTTTGTGATAAGGAGTCAGGAGGTCCACATGGAACACCAGGTGTATCTGCCATTGTGTGGGAAGTTCCAAATGATAGTTGACTGTGGACATCACCTGAGCTATCCTAAATGGGCCATGTCTTCATGCCATGAGTTTTTCCATTGGCTGATGGGTATGTAGGTGGTGTCCTTCTAGCTACACTTGGTCTCCAATTTGGAACTTGGGCATATCTTTTGCTTTGATCCACCCCTGCTGTGCTTTGATTATCAGTGATTGTGTGCACTGTCAAAGTTCTTTGAACTGTTTGACCCTGAGCACCACTTGTGGTATTGGTGATGGTCTGTTGGTCCAGTTGGCATGTGGGTTATATCCCATCAGAAGATGGAAAGGAGATTCCTTAGTCATCTCACTGGGCCAGTTGTTATGGGTGAACTCAGCCATGGGGAGGTAGTGTATCCAATCATCTTGTCATTCGTTAACCCAGAATTGTAGGTATTGTTCCAGCCATTGATTTGTACATTCTGACTGCCTGTCAGTCCTTGTGTGGTAGGTGGTGATGTTCTGTTTGATTCCCAGAATCTTGCACAGTTTGTGTGTGAATTTAGATGCGAATCGAGGATCCCTGTCACTGATGATTTTGCCAGGTAGTCCAAATCAGGGAAAGACTGATGAACAGCAAAGGTGGACAGCATACTCACAGTGGCAAAGTAGACTGTGGTGAGATACACTGAGCAGCTGGAAGCAGCAGAGGGGGATCTTGCAGGAGAAGCTAGGAAGTGGTTCTGGCACACAAGCAGTGAGGAACTGATGTGGACCAGGAGCGTACAAGCTACACTACTTATACTATACAGAGAGTGACATAGAGTCACGTATTACAAGGAGCATTGTTCTCAGTATGGGACAAGAGGAATATACAAAAGGAGAACAAGGCGATAAGAACAAAGAGGAATCCAGACTAAGATGATATCATAGTGACATCACAATAAAGATAGAACAAAGGAAAGTACAAAGACGCAAAGTACAATGTAAAGTCCAGAGGAGTCTGAATGATGTCATTGTACATGATGTCATAGATAAGAAGAAAGTCCGAAATTGTACAGATCAAATATCTAATCTACAAGTCCTGTAAATCTTTATCTAAAGCAGTCCATGCTGCAAGTCCGGTCCGTCCAGAGCCGCTAAGTGCGCAAAGGTCACTTATCAACAAAGACATGTTTTACATACAGAGCAGCTGTTCCTTCTGCCATTATCTCTTCTTGGCAGGGGATGAATAACACCATTTTCATACAATCATGATCTGTTATTGTGAGGATCAAGTCACAGTCCTGTGCCACCAGAAGTTTAGTGATGAAATCAAGAGTGATAGTTTCAAATGGCATAGCTTCCAGCTTTGGGCACAATGGTGCTTTTGTTGGATGGTCGTCGACCTTGATCTGTTGACAGTTGGTGCATCCCTTGACAAAATCCATTACTTCTTGGCATAGGCCAGGCCACCAATAGTGTCATTCTATGAGTTTGATAGTTTGGCTGATACCAGGGTGACCATAGATGGGCAGATCATGATGGTTCTTGATGATTTCTTGCTTCTTGTGGAGTCCTCTGGTGACTGCACATCTGCTGTCTTTGTACCATGTTCCCTTGATTAGCTTGAGTCCATGCAGGTCTACCCAGGGGTGAAGCTTCTCAAGATCTTGAGTGTAGATCAGGTTAACTTTCTCCATTTCCTGTACTGAGATAGTGGCATTGATTTCAAGTGGATCTTCTGTGGTATCAATTCAGGCCACCCGCACAAAGATGTCATTGGGCAATACCATGACATGTTCATTATCACCTTCTCCTTGGTCATAGTCCAGGTGTCTAGATTGGGCATTGGCTCTTCTGTTTGCTGTTCCCTTAATATGGTGAATTTTGATGTCATATTCTGAAAGTTCCAGTACTTCCCTGACTATGCAGTGGCTTATCTTCTGTGGAGAATGCCAGTATTGCAGATTCATGTGGTCTGAAAACACTTTGATCTTGTGAGGGGATCCAGCTAGGTAGTGGCACCAATTTCTGAGTGCTTTGATGATTGCCAATAGTTCTAGGTCATAAATGTCATAGTTTCATTCTGCTGTGCTTAGGGTGTTTGAGTAGTATGCAATGGGATGTCTTTTGCCATCTTCTTTGCGCTGGAGTAGTACCACTCCTACCACAAATCCTGACATGTCTACTTCAAGTTTGAATTGATCTTCTAGTTTTGCATGTGCCAATACAGGTTCCTTCATAACTAGGTCCTTGATTTTGTCAAATGCTTCTTGTTCCTATAGTCTCCATGTCCATTCTGTATCCTTGCAGGTGAGTTTGTTGAGGGGTCATGCGTGTGTGGCAAAATTTTGGATGAAAGCACGGTAAAAGTTGCAGAAGCCTAGGAATGATTGCACTTGTTTGATGTTTTTGGGGGTTGGCCAATCTTTGATACCCAAAATTTTGACAGGGTCCATGTGAGTCACCCCCTTTTCAATGATTACCCCCAGGTAATCAATGCTTGGTGCATGGAAGATACATTTCTCCAGTTTGAGGAAGAGATTGTTTTGCTCTAGAAGGTCCAGAACATTGTTTACTGCATTGATGTGTGCCTGTTTGTTGGATGCTGTCACTATGCCTATGTCATCCATGTATACCCTTATCACTGTTCCTTTTGTTTCATGATACATGATGAAATCTTTGCAGATCTCATTCATCATTGTCTGGAAGGTTTCCAGCAAATTGGTCAATCCAAAGAACATTACTGTAGGTTTGAAGAGTCTGTAATACATTTTGAAAGTGGCTTTATCCTGATCTCCTTCCTTGATCCATATGTTGTTGTATCCCCATTGGATGTTGAGCTTAGTGAAGATGAATGCTCCACTGAGATCAGCTATTAGTTCCAGGATCAGGGGTAGTGGATATTGGTTGCATATGGTCCATTTGTTGATATTGCAATAGTCCTGTACTGGGCATAGTTTTCTGTCCTTCTTTTTAATGAAGAAGAAAGATGATGTGTATGGGGATTTCAATGGGCTGATGTATCCTTTGGCCAGTTGTTCATCCAAGAATTCTTTCAGTGCTCTGTCTTCTGTCAGGCTCATCAGATATACCTTGCAGTTGATAGAGTTGGGGGCATCTGGTTTGAACTTGATGGTGTGATCCCAGGGTTTTGCTAGCAGAAAGTGTTGTGACTCTTCTTTGCTAAATATTTTGACATGATGTTTGTATTCTTCTAGGATTGCCTCCTTTCTGGTATATTGCTGGGCTTTGAGAGCTAGTTTGGTAGATGTGGTAGCTCTGAGTTGTACTGCTTCAAGGTCACATTCTTGTTTCAGTTGTTCCTCTATGCACTGTTTTCCTTGGGGGTCAAGTAGTTTCTGTACTACTAGCCTGGCAATGATGGGGTCAATTCAGGGTTTAGAGGGATTGACTGTTACATTCCAGGAGGAACGTTTGGGAATGTGGTGGGGTTAAGTCGGATAAGCTTAGGGCGCAATGTAGATAGACGACGTGGAATAGCAAGGGTTCCGCCCCAATGGGATAATCAATGAGCGAAGTTTTAAGTTTGCTGAAGAAGATGTACAAGACGAGAGGGGCAGCACTATGCACTCGAGGTGAATACAACTGGCCTTGGATTGCAAACAAAACTGAGACAAGGTAACTACGGTACATCAACTGGTCTTTTATATCATACATACTGGGGTTTTTGTGACTATTTTCTAAGAGATATTCAGAGGCCATGTCATTCAGATGTGCTGTCACTACTTTGCTTCATCATCACCTGAGGTTCTACCATTCTCCATCACGTGTCATGTGAACGTGACACTACCCCCTCCCTAGACTCGAGCACTCCGCTGCGCATAGCTTCTTCAATTCTTCATACTCTATCTGGATTAGTGTGACTATATGGTTCTGGACAAGGTGAGTAAACAACCCTCATCGGACAAGGAGCATCAAAGCCCGGGTGATGGACTGGGACATGGCAGCGCATCAAATGCACACACAGGATGTGGGGTCGAGGGCAGAGGCAAGCTGTATGTCCTGCATCACAATATAGGCAGATAGCATCTCGCAGTTTCTCATCATGCAGGACAGGGCACCGGAGTGGAGGGTTACAAGCAGGAGCGGTCTCTCTGGGTCACGGAGGGATAGGCAATGGCACGAGACTGTCCAGATGGTCGAGATGGGTACGGAATCGGCGGTTGTTCGACCCTGGCTCGTTAATGTGATAGACGTCGAGCCCCCTCAGCAGGGGCTGGGGGAGGAATGGATAAATGTGAGAAGTAATGTTAGAAAGGCGTAGGCACATGTTGACTCCTTCTGCCTCCGCAAGCCAGTTGTTCCAGGCGATGTCTAGGTCACGCATTCGTGCAAAAAGGTCTTGCTTCCTCCTCATGGAGAGGCAGAAGCGATGAACGTCTGCGGCTGCACCCAGGTCCACAACAAGGGTGAGAGCGCGATCAACTTCATTGCGCACTACATGCCCTTTGGAGAACAAGGCGAGGGAGTGTCCTGCAGGTGTCCCAGCTTCTTCGTGTGCCGGCATAGGAATGGAATACAGGGGTTTATAATATTGTGGCTTACCCCTCCCCTCTGTCCCTAGAGCTACGGGTTGCTCACGTTGATTGATGATGAATTGGAGGTATGGTACAGGGCCCCTAGACCCATCTTCAAAGGGGATCTCGAAGGAGTATGGTTCACTGCGGCGAGCTACTCGCCAACCTACTCCGGGATGTTCCGGTCCAGGGATGAAAGTGGGTCTAAAGTCAGCAGCACCTTCCCCAGTCCGATCTTCTCCATCATCATGCAGAGCTTCCATTGTTCTGGACGGAGTTGGTGCAGTGAGCAGGAGCGACGATACCATACTAACGACCATAGATGGCGTTATTTTGTCTAAGGGTGGTATGATCCGAGGGGGGATGTCGTCTGGATAGGCTCCATGGATCCTAATCCTTTCCTGCACCAATTCTTCACACTTGTCGCGGTGTAGACGCTCTCTCCTATTAGCTCTAGCTCTAGAATGGCATCTTCAGCATCCATCAGGTTCTTGGTAGGTAGCATAACTGAACAAATTGTCGTGAGTACAAGGAGTGTCTGCCCAGGTGTCATGGTCGTTAGCCACCCAAGACCAAGCTTTGACTTGACATTTGATGTAGTCCCTAGTAAGTGCGGAAAGTTCATGGTCCTTGACCAAGTAGTGCTGCAGTGGGTGACGGTTGCCATAGAGCAAGGGGGGATCCATGTCGATGACGTTGAGCTGGACTCCTGCTTTCTTGTTCTTATACTCACGTATTAGGTCCGGAGCGTGCATATCGGTGGCCAGTTCCCAACTGTCGTAAGCATCTGCGTACCCTTTCCAATGTATCAGATATTGAAGTTTCTTTGCTTGACCTGTTTGCCATTCCCCCCATACCTCCTCCACTTCCCATTCTTCTTCTCCATCGATAATATTCGGTGGCGGCTCTTCGAAATTCTTTCCATGTAGGGCCGTTTCCTGATATGGCATGAGGAGCGAAGTGTGGAATACGTTGTGTATCTTCCACTGTGGAGGGAACGAGTTGGTAAGTAACACTAGAGACAACTTTCACGATTAAGAACGGTCCATAGCACCTGGGTGCCAATTTGGCGGTCAAATGAGTCATCCTCAGATTTGTAGCTTCCAACCAGACTTTCTGTCCCACTTGATATCCCTGGTAGTTTGTCTTATTGATCCACGACTCTTGTGTTTTCCTCATAGCTTCTCACACTACTTTCCAAACTTCTGTCAACCGTTGCAGCCTCGTTGAAGCCGCTTCGGAGTCTATTTTCCGCGTAGATGGCTGGTGGATGGAGGGTACGAAGCCAAAGAGTAATTCGAATGGGGTCTGCTTTGTCGTCTCAGACTTCCACGCATTCAAGGTGTATTGTGTGATTGGGAGCCATCGTGCCCAATCATCTCGGTGATTTCCGAAGATGCGGAGGTACTGCTCGAGTCGCTGGTTGGTCCGTTCCAATTGTCCGTCAGTCTGAGGGTGGTACACCATACTGATATTTTGCTCAATTTGTAATGTCTTCATCACTTCTCAGAATACCTTTGCGGTGAAACGGGGATCTCTGTCTGAGATGATCTTCTTCAGGAGTCCGTAGTGCGGGAGTATATGCTCCAAATACAGCTGTGCCACTCTGAGAGCATCTATTTTCTCTGAACAGGGGATGAACATGCTGCACTTTGTACAACCTTGATCCGTAATTGTCAAGATCGTATTGTACCCTTCTGACACCGGTAATTTTGTGATGAAATCTAGAGTGATGATTTGGAAAGGCAGCTGTACTGATTTGTGTATGATTGGGTTGATCGGTACTTTTGTCCTGTTTGGCATGTTTTTGCTTGATTGACATGGGGTGCAGCCCTTCACATATTCACTGACATCTTGTTTCATCTTAGGCCACCAGTGATGTCTTTGAATGGCATCTAGTGTCTTCGTGATTCCTGCGTGTCCAGCAGTGGGGATGTCGTGAAAGGATGAAATCACCCCCCTCTTAAGGCCGACATTGTCCACAATGACAAGACAGGAATTGCAAAAGTACAGAGAGTCCTCGACGTGAACAGTACCATTTTCAGCGAGGGCCGAGAGATTGTCGCAATGGGCAGATTGGGCAGCCCGGAGGCGATCATCGAGGGTTGTAATCGATAGAAGATCGATGAACAGAGATTGAGGGAGAACGATAACATCGGTATTATTGGCAGCGTCATCGGGAACAAAGGAAGGGTGTCGAGACAAGGGGTCAGCTTGAAGGAGATGACCGGGACGATGGATCAGATGGAGATTATAGTCTGCAAGGACATTAACAAGTCAGGCAACGCGTCAACTTATCTTCTGAGGATGCTTATAATGAAGGAGATTTGCGTGGTCGATGTAGACATCAATCGGAAAAGGGCTACCGACGAGAAGGTGGCGCCAATGTTTGAGTCCTCGGACGAGCGCCAGAAATTCTCGGTCGTAAACATCGTAGTTCCTTTCAGCGTCTGTGAATGACTTGGAGAGATACCCCATGACTTGCGGCTTCCTGCGGGTGTCTTTCTGGGCTAGAATGGCTCCAGAGGTGAAGGCTGATGTGTCTGTCTGTAACTCATATGGGAGCCCCAGATCTGGTTGTCGTAGGGCAGGACGACTCGTAGCTATGTTTAGTAATGTAGTTAGAGCCTTTGTGTGTTCTTGAGTCCAATGGAATATTGCATCCTTCTTTAGTAATGCATTTAGTGGTCTTGCGATCTCCGTGAAGTTCAGAATGAAAGGTCGTTGGTAATTCAAGACTCCAAGCGTAGACCGAACTTGTCTGACAGTGGAGAGTGTCCGCGGCCAGTCTTTTAGTCCGCTGACCTTGTCTTGCCTCACGCGAATGACACTGCATTTGATAGTCATACCCAGATAGTCGATTTCATGTGTTTCAAAGGTGCATTTGGACAATTTCAGAAAGTAGCTTTCCCTTCGGAATACATCTAGCACCGATCCTACAATCTTTTGATGTTGTTCTATATTTTCTTCCGTTGCGATGAGCACATCATCCATGTAGACATAGAGTTCCCCAGGATAGGTGTCAAGCAGAGATCTAAGCATTTGGTTCATAGTGTGCGAGAAGGTGGCAGGCGAATTAGTCAACCCAAAAAACATAACCATAGGCTCAAACAGTCTGAGAGGGGTCTTAAACGCTGCTTTCCACTGATCTCCGTCCTTGATATGGATATTATTGTAGCCCCACCTAATGTCAAATTTAGTGAAGAGACTTTTATTGCCCAGCGAGGTCAAGATACTCTCAATGAGCGGGAGTGGATATTCATCATGTACTGTCCAGGCATTCAAAGCTTTGTAATCTTGCACAGGGCGGAGCTTGCTGTCTTTCTTTTTTATGAAGAACAAGGGTGAGGCATACGGGGATTTGGATTCCCGGATATAACCTTTACTGAGTTGTCCGGACAAGAAAGCGCGAAGATGTTCCATTTCAGTAACATTCATAGGATACACTTTAGTTCCTAACTGCATTGGCGCTCCTTCCTTCAGAATGATAGCGTGGTCGTCCTCCCTCTCTGGTGGGAAATGCTGTGCAGCTTCTTCCGAGAATACGATAGCGTAATCTTGATATGCTTTGGGGAGCTTCATACTCTCATCCGCCCTGCTTCCACTGGCAATTGCCATTTTCTGGGCCACTGTTTTGTCGATGTGAATATTGCTCTGCCCTAGTTTGAACGGTCCTCCTTCGTAAGTCTTCTGTCCCCAATTGATGATGGGCTTCCGCTCCTCGAACCACAGGAATCCAAGTATGGCTCTACAAGACCCGAGATTAGTGACAAAGAAACTCAAGGTCCGCTTATCTTCTCCATCCCAGAGCATGAGGAGGCATCGACAAGTTAGAGCTCCATTTACGTTTGCCGTTCCATCTGCGTTTTGTACGTTGATTCGTTCTATGGGGGTTGTTACCAATCCGAAGCACTTGACAGCGCTTTCATCAATGAAGTTCCCCGACGCCCCAGTGTCAAGGAGGACATTGATTTTCTGATTCAACCCTACGATCTCAGCGTGGAAGGTGAGTGAATTTTCTCGAGTACTCTGTAAGGTGTTGATGGTTTCGTCACCTTCCCCCGAGGTGTTGAGCAGTAGTGTCAATATCAACTCTTGTCATTCTGTTGCCCCCAAACCTAGGAGAGCAGTTCAGGACATCTGTACCAGATGTTCAGGGCTTCCCCCTCTTTTGTTTTGACTGTTATTGACATGTTGTCCCTGATTCTGTCCCTTTGGACACTTGTTGGCAAGGTGCCCTTGCGCCATGCATCAGAAGCAGCGAACCTTCTTTCTGACATTTCACCTTTTCTTCAGGCATGCACTTTGTCTGCCATACTGGCTTTGCCCCTCCTGGTTTGTATGTTGTCTACATCCATCGGAACTGACCTGATTTTGTAATGGCTTATGCAGTACACAGGGTTTGTACCAGTCCAGCGGGAGCGGGGAGCAATTTCCCCCTGTCGATTTGTGCAATAGTGTTCGTGATAGTCCGGAAACAGTTGGGACTCTTCTCATGCTGCCTCCTGCCATTCGGCCATGGTCTTAGGCATCTTTGGATGTTGAAGGCAAGCAATAAGCAGTCCTTTCTTCAAACCCCAACGGAAGAATTCAAGAGTCCCACTCGTGTCAACATTCCACCCCTGTGGCAGTGGCCAGTCATTTGAATGTGGCTATATATGAGTCGACATCGTCATTTTTCATGGTGAGTGATACGAGCTGCTGATGGGCGTTTTGCTTGCTTAATGTATCGGTCCAGGTGCTTTTGAACGCTGCTTCAAAACAGGTCCATAATGCTTCATCCATCTCAGCAAGTCGTGGGGCATGAGTAGTTGTGCTATCATCCAAATCTTTACTGACTCTATCAGCCCAGTTGTCGACAGCTGGTCCTCAGATGTAGGAGAGCGCTAGGCTGACGTGCAAAAACGGTACTGTTATGAGTTTGTGATTCCTATTGATGCATCGATATTGATGGAATTCCCATAGGAATTGCATGCTTTTTTGTCGGTCTCCGTTGAATTCTTTGGGCAGCTGCCCTTTCAGCAATCCAGAGTCTGGAGTTGTTTTCGCACTTGACGACATTGGTGGAGCGGAAACATAAGGGAGTATCAGGGGTGCTGGCAGAAGTATCGTAGAGCACGTGTGCATTTTGCCTTTTCCTTTCATGTTTTCTGAGTCTGACAACAAGCTCAAATCCTTAGTTACGTGTGCCCTCAAAGTATGGGGGTCTGTAGTCATTATTCCTAATGTCTGTAGGCCCCACAATGAGAGGTTCTCAATGTGATTGGCATTATGCGTGTACCAACCACTTTCTTGCTGGTGAACTTCGTACCAGGCGTCTTCAACTTCAAAGTACTCAACATCGATGGCTTGTCTGTCACCAGCGATGACACGATACCCCCTGGTTCCCAGAAAGTTCCTTCACCTGCCAAGTGATTGATATTAGGGGTGGTTTGGCATACAACGACATGTCATTCAGTAAAATCAGTGGGGTCTAGTGCAGGTTCGAGGAACGTGCAATTGGGAGATGCCTTGGGCGTGAACAGCGTTGATTGCAACTGTTCCAGTTTTGACTCCGTGGAGGCACTAGGCTGGCCTCTCTGTCCATGTCGGGTTTGGAAAGCTCAAATACAACACTGCGTGCAATGAGCATGGGTCCAGGAGGATGGTCTCAGTTTTTGTTATGTTCCAGGAGGAACGTTTGGGAATGCAGCGGGGTTGAGTTGGATAAGCTTAGGGTACAATGGAGATAGATGACATGGAATAGCAAGGGTTCCACCCCAATGGGATAATCAATGAGCGAAGTTTTAAGTTCGCCAAAGAAGATGAACAAGACGAGAGGGGCAGTGCTATGCACTCGAGGTGAATACAACTGGCCTTGGATTGCAAATGAAACTGAGACAAGGTAACTACGGTACATCAACTGGTCTTTTATATCGTACATACTGGGGTTTTTGTGACTATTTTCTAAGAGATATTCAGAGGCCACATCATTCAGGTGTGCTGTCACTACTTTGCTTCGTCATCGCCCAAGGTTCTACCATTCTCTGTCACGTGTCACGTGAATGTGACATTGACAGTTTGAATTACAACTGGGTACTCAGCTTTGTTTAGGGTTGTGGATGCCCATTGGATGTCTGGCTGGAATGTTGCCAGCCAAGGGTGTCCAAGTATAAGATCTTCTCCTCCTACATTGGTGACCAGAAATCTCATGTCTTTCCTGATCCCCTTGGTTTCTACTTGTAGATCCATGTAATGGGTGATCTTGCCCCCTTTGTTATGCATGCCGTCGATATTCCAGATCTTTTGGTGATGGTCTAATTCTTTGAGGCCTAGCCTCATTCATTTGGCAAAGTCCAGATGTATGAAATTGTTGGTGGCTCTGGAGTTGACCAATGCTCTTTTGTCAGCCATAGCATAACTTGCATGCAGGGAAACTGGAACATGCATAGATTGATAGTTCATTATGAAGAGTTACACTTTAATGCTGTAACGTCTACCACTGACATTGGCCTGACTTAGGCATCCTAGTGTCATGGGTTCCTGTACTGATAGAACCAATGATTGATCATAATCAGATGATTGTCTGAAGGGTGTTGACAGAAGCAACTCTCTGTGTCTTGGTATGCATGTAGTTAAATCCCTTTAGGGATGGTGACAGGTGGTTGATTGATGGGATAGAGGTTGGTCCACTTGGTGGAGTCGAGAACATAGAAGGACACATGTGGTTGTCAGACATGATACAGGAATACACAGTGCCAAGTAGTGTCTTTGGGATAGGTCACTATCCAATTGTCAGAATAGGACTTGTTAGCCATGGGGATCCCTTGGTCTAAGAGGGATATGCCAGGAACTCACTAAGGGATGCTCAGGCCTTTGCACAGAAGAGAGAGGTGGTGGTAATTCAAAGAAGACCAAGATGCAGATCCAGGTCATACTACTAGGGGTTTATATACAAGTAAGGAAGCATATTGGAACTCTGCTTGAACCATGTCCCAGCCAATGGTGTAAGTAGAGCAAACCCTAGTACAACTACTACTGGGAATCAGTCATCACATTGTAATATTGTACACATAACAGATCCTAGGACATCAGTTATCAAGGCACAACTGCTGACTAATGCTACAAGTCCATGACACATTACTACTGACATGTCAAGTCATCACAAATATGTCAGAGTCCACAACTGGGCAAGGCAGTCTGAGAGCAAAATGTAACATCACCCTCTTTTCAGATTCAAGCCCCAGCTTGATTGCAGAGGGCAAGGAGGGGGTTGCAACTATGGGTGCAAGCCATGTGGATCTGGTGCAGCTCAATCTTGTCCTTGTCAGTACATGGTCCTTGGAAGAGGGCATCATGTTAATTGCTGATGTGCTTGATGGCATGAGCAAGTTGAAGCAATACTATGCACCTGCACTGTTGAGTGCTGATCTCTTCCAGCTTCATCACCTCCTCCAGTACTCACACCTCCTGCATGGCGTAACCCAAGCACATACTGTGATAGTGATGCACCTCTGCTGTGAGCATCAGGTCCTTTATATGGAGTAGGGCTTGGTCCACTGAGTCCCACATCCTGCCATCCAGGAGCAGGAAAATCAAGTCGTTGTCAGTGTATGTGGGCAGGGGGATGTCTCCCTTGTGGTAGGGAGTGGTGTGAGCGGGCTTCCTATACTGTTCATTGGTGCCTTGTCAAAAGGTGAGGATGAATGGGTCAGAGGTGAGGATAAGCTGAGTAAAATGGGCTGGCCAAAGACATTTGTGAGCATCTCAAATCTGGAAAGGAAAGTAGTTGTAATTGTACCCCTGAGGGGGTGGAGTCTCTGGCAAACCTTCAGCCTCCTGCATGTGTTCCTCCTTTTGATCTGGGCAAACCATGGATTGAGTAGTCACCACAATTATGAGAACTTCCCTGGTGGGTCTGCAAAATGGAGGGGTTTCCAAGTGTGTTGTAGTTTGATGATAGGTGTAACAGAGATATGGATGCAGTTTGAGGTGCTCCACCAGGTCATACTTGTCCCCAATGTTGTCAAGCCCTGGTGGTGATGACAGGCAACTGGGGATGTAACCCTGCTGTTCTTCATTGCCTGCTGGAGTGGGCGCTCTGGTTGGAACGTAATTGGTGGCAAGATTGGGGGGCTGGTTGGTCTTGGAATAAAGAGTGGGGGACAGTGAAGGAACTTGGGATGATGTGGGGGAAGAAGGATGATCTCCTCATTGGTGAAGGGTGAGGGTAGATGACAGGGGTGACAATAGTGTGGATTGTACTGTGTAATGCTACCATGGCATGAGTCCGACTTGGACAATGAGACAGTGAACACAACTCAGTGTTTGGTTGAATAGATGAACTCAAAGGTATGGAAAATCCCATATGCCACAATAAGTGCTACTTGTAATGCTTGTCCTACTAGTACCAGGGCCACCACGATACAAGGAGGGGCCAGCATAGTCCTTAAGCTCATAGGCTAAGGCAATAAGAGTTTAGAGGCTTCAAAGGCCCTGAAGATGAGAGATAAAAGTGGTATTGAGAAGATGGTTTGTCTTGGTCTTCCAAGTCCACTATTTATATATGCAAGAGGTGGCTTTAAAGCCCCTCTGCAAAGTCCAATATCCACTAGCACAAGTAGCTCAAACCCTACTACTGCTATCCTAGTAATGAGTCATAGTAACCATCACATGTTACTACAACTGCTGACTGATGAACAAGGTCCTTGACTAATCACAACTTACTACCATAGTCAAAACCATATAGCAAGTGTCCATTTCCCTCAATCATGACATCACCCCCTTTTCAGCTGTAATGCCCACAGTGCTGTGCAAATCCAGTACCACCCACCCATTTAAGTTGTCTCTCCTCCACCCATTCCAACATGTTAGCCATCTCCAACCTGAACTTACTGTGCACCAGCTCCCCCCTGATCCCTCTGAGTGTGGCAGCAAGCTGGTAAAGCCTCTGCTCCATCCGCTCAGCCTCATATGCGTAGGACCTGTAGTGATGCACCTCCACCTTGAGACTGACATTGTGCAGCTTGTTAAGAGTGTGGTCAAATTGGGGGCAGTCATGGTAGCCTCCAGCGAAGAGGATTAAATCCTCCTGAGGATAGTGGGGCTTACCAGTAGCCTGAACTTGGGGTTCCACATCAAGCAGCTGTGAGTGTCATGAACTTAGAAACCCATTCATGACTCAGGCATTCAAGACCGTTCCAGACCGGCCCAGTCTTACATAATCACCTTCCTTATTAGGAAATCTGGAAGCGGAGTTCAAATTTCATACTCTGACAATCACGTGATTGATCACATGATAACCCTCTGTTTATCCACCACATGATGAATGCACATGCAGAGCACCCCCTGGAGACTATGGAAGAGTCATTTGCCATTAGTCAAGATCCACCCCACGATTTGGAGCAGATCATACCATTTCTAAGGACTTATCCCATTGGCCGATGAAGAAGACACATCACCATCACATCATTGACTGCGGCGCAGTTGCATCACTATTGCATCATATCACATGAGAATTGCGCCATTGACTGCAGAAGAGTTGTACCACCCTATGCTTTATTCTGATTGGACTGCAGATCTATCATACAATCCTGTTACTTATTGTGATTGGATGCTATTATTAGATGTCTCTCGGATGTTCCCTGCACAGTTCCGCAGTATTCCGCAGCACCTGTGGAAAGGCCCTAAGCCTGCCCTAAACACCTATGCACAGACCATGTCCTTAGGTATATAAGGCCTGCAAATATCACTAAACAGTCCTTAGACTGTCCACTTGTATTACCCTCACAAGTCTGACAACTCTCCTGCCTGCCTCTCACCTCCTGTGCCCCTTTAGTCATTGGACAAAGCCCCTTTGACAAGCACCACTACCCCTCAGCTGAGTGCTGAGTTCTGTCTTCAGTGCCCCTTCAGTGAGTTGGCACTACCCTTCTCACAAGTGCCACTATCCCTTGGCTGAGTGCCAAGTTCTGTTGGTCAAGCAAGCAGCCCTTTCCTTGTCAATATCTCCCTCCCACAATCACCCCCAGCTCTACCAAACCCCTCAAGTCAGACTACTTACTTTCAAGTGACAGTGAGTCATCACAGTGAGTAGACCTTCTCACTGTCCTCAACAAGAGGGAGGACTATGGGGTCCATGTTCATGACCACCTGTATGTAGGCGGCCTGCCATGTCCTTCCCTGTGCATCAGTGATGGGGTAGTGGATGAAGTCTTCTCCTCCATTGTACTTGTAGCCATGGGGTGGCAGCCCCAGGGTGCAATGGCGCAGTTGTAAGGTGGGATGAAGAGGAGGGGTGTCAGCCCATATGTCCCCTCAATACAGAGGGTGCCCCTGGCTGTTGCATGCATAGGGCATCTCCCATTCATTGTCAGAATTGGTTGCAGTGATAATTAAGGGGTGCTTAGCTGGGTAGTAGTCACTGAGACTTCCTCAGGTTTGATTGAGGACCAACTCTTCCTGCATACAACCCACTCCCTCCAGATCCTCAGCAACTCTAACTGCTGTTTGGTCACCATCTGAAGCTGTTCTCACTTCCAGTCCTCCACTACCTTCCTCCATTCCTGTTCCACCTTCCAGTCTTGCCACTGTAATGTTGCTGGTGTTGGGGCTCTCTTCTTGCTAATGCTTGACTTGTACTGGGAGAGGGAGAGGTGAGGAAGTCTCACTGTCAACAAGAGCTGCACAAAGCTGATTGACTTCAGGTGTCATGAGTAGGACAGTGTTGAGGTGCTCCCCATCTTTGGTGATGAGCCACCAGCTGTTAGGGTTGCTGGTCTTGGGGGTGTGTGTGGTGGGGACGAGGCTTTAGAGGGCTTGTATGAGCTCTTGGTCAGTGATGGGGCTCATGTTTGAGGCAACTCATGCAATGGCATCAGCAGCAGAGGGAAGAGACATGAGTAGTGTGAAGACAGATTGGAGGAATCCAGTGTGAGGAGTGATGGTGGGTGATGAAGGAGTCCATCTCACTTGTCCTGCTTTTATGTGATTGTGGGGGCAGACTTTGAAATGGTTGTACTCAGCTATGGCCTCATCTCCAAACATGTCATCCTTGTTGACCCACTCATTGTCTGAGTTGGGATAGCCCTTCCATTTTACCAAATACTGAAGATGTTTCCCTCTTCTGAAATGCCAATGGTCTAGAATCCTCTCAATTTCATACTCCTCCTCTATGTTTACCAAACCTGGTGGTGGGCACTGGAAGCTTTCTCCATGCATGACCATTTTGTGGTATGGTGTGAGAAGATTGATGTGAAACACCAGGTGTATGCTCCATTGTGTGGGAAGTTCCAGCTGATAGTTGACAGGAGATAGTACCTTGGTGATTTTAAATGGACCATGCTGTTGTGCCACAAGTTTGTTGGCCCTCCAACCATACTTGATCTCCCTCTTGGAATTGAGGTGTATCTTTGTGCTTGATCCACATGGCTTGCACCCATTTGATCTGTTCCTGTGCCTCTTTCTGCACCTCTTGGAACTGTTCCAGTCTCATGGTCACTTGAGGGATAGGAGATGGCTTATCAAGCCAATCAGCACAAGGATCATATCCCATGAGGAGTAAAAAAGGGGACTTCCTTGTGGACTTGTGGGGCCAATTGTTGTGGGCAAATTCTGCCATTGGTAGGAAGGGCACCCAGTTATCTTGACACTCATTTTTCCAGAACCTGAGGTACTGCTCCAACCACTGATTTGTCTGTTCCAATTGTCCATCTGTGTGTGGGTGATACGCAGTTGATATGTTTTGCTGGATTCCCAGTATTCAACACAGTTTGCATGTGAACTTGGAAGTGAATTGTGGGTCTCAGTCACTGATAATTTTGGATGGTAGTCCAAATCTCCTGAAGATGTGAAGGATGTATGTGGTGGTCTCCTCTACTGAGATCTCTTCTCTACATGGGATGAATACCAACACTTTGGAACAGTTGTGGTCAGTGATTGTGAGGATGGAGTCATATCCCTCAGACTCAGGCAGTTTGGTGATGAAGTCTAATGTGATTGTTTCAAATGGCATCATGTCTTCCTTTGGCATGATAGGGACAGGTGGTGCTCTGATTGGTCGAGTATTGACTTTGTATCTTTGACACTCTGTGCATCCTTTAACATAGTCCCTAAGGTCTTGCTTTAATTCCAGCCACCAGTGTTCTCTGGACCAGTCACATTGTTCGTGTAATTCCCAGATGTCTGTGTACTGGTGAGTCATGATGATTTCTGATGAGTTCCCATTTCTCAGCTTGGTCACTGGTAATCATGTACTTCTCCTGTTGGTACCATACACTGTCTACCTTCTTCAGTTGCTGCAGGTCTACCCAATATTGCAGTCTGAGCTCCTGTTGTGGCAGTTCTTAACTGGGATTGACTATGAGGGTCCTGGCAAAGACATCTTCAGGTAGTATGATGATGTTTTTGTTGTCTTTTCTCCTTGGTCATAGTTGGGTCTTCTTAATAGTGTGTCAGCACATCCATTGTTCTTTCCAGGGATGTGGTGAATCCTGAAATCATATTCCATGAGTTCCAGTACTTCCTGAGCTACTTGTTGTGGGAGCTTCCAGTATTGTAGGTTCATGTGGTCAGAGTAGATTTTAATCTTATGTGGTGATCTTGCGAGTAGTGGCCTCCAGTGGCAAAGGGCTTTGACAATTGCTAAGAGCTCCAAGTTGTAGAGGTCATAGTTGTATTCAGCTTTGTTGAGGGTTGCGGAGTAGTATCCTATTGGGTGTTTCTTTCCATCTGCCTTCTTCTGAAGTAATACTGCTCCAACTGCAAATCCTGACATGTTGACTTTCAGTTCAAATTGGTCCTTCAGTTCCAGGTGGGCAAGCACAGGTTCTTCAGTTACCAGTTGTTTGAGCTTTCTGAAGGCTTTGTCTTTTTTGTTGGTCCACTTCCATTTGGTGTCCTTTCTCATGAGTTTGTTGAGGGGTTTTGCATGCATTGTGAAGCCACAGATAAATAGTCCATAAAAATTGCAGAAGGCAAGGAATGATCATACATCATGGACCTTTGTAGGGGTAGGCCAGTCCTTGATGCCCAAAATTTTTACTGGGTCCATGTGTGTTACCCCCTTTTCAAGGATTACCCCCAGGTCATCCATCTGTGGCTTGTGGAAGAGGCATTTTTTGAGTTTGAAGTAAAGATTGTGTTCCATTGTGACTTGTAGTATGTCACATACCACTTCTTCATGTTCTTGTTGTTCCCACTGGTTGTATGCTCGTGATCCCAAGTATCATCCATGTATACCTGGATTATTGTTCCTTTTTGTTCATGTTTTGCAATGGTGTCTCAGTAGATCATGTTCATCATTGTTTGGAAGGTTGCCAAGGAGTTGGTGAGTCCAAAGTACGTGACTGTGGGTTCAAATAGTCCATACTGTGTTTTAAATGCTGCCTTGTGTTCATCTCCTTCCTTTATCCAGACATTGTTGTATCCCCATCAGACGTCTAGTTTGGTGTACATGTGCATCTGACTTAAGTCTGTGATGAGGTCAGATATCAGTGGGAGTGGGTACTGATTTCAGATGGTGACTGCATTGATGCAATGGTAATCCCGTACTGGCTGTAGTTTTCCATCCTTCTTTTTTATGAAGAAGAAAGAAGATGCATACAGGGATTTTGATGGTCTTATGTACCCTTTACTTAGCTGTTCATCCAGGAATTCTTTGAGTTTACCATCTTCTTCCTGCATCATGGGGTCAACTTTGCAGTCTATGGATGCAGGCATATTGGGTTTGAATTTGATGGCATGGTCCCATGGTCTTGACAGTGGAAATTGATGCAATGCCTCCTCATTGAAGAGCTTGGAAATTTTTTGATACACTTCCAGAAGCTTCACTTGCATAGTGTATTGTTCAGCTTTTATAGTGAGTTTGGTGGTGGTGGTTCGGAGTAGTGAGTGTTCTTCCAGTTCTTGAAGCACTTATCTTTTTTCTTCTTTGGTGATAATGCCTCTGATGACCTTGGCATTGGTGTTTGGTGTGATGAAGTACAATAGGCATCATGCCCTTGTGAATTGTGGCATGCCTCCAGTTGATGGTGAAGCGCAGCAATGCATGCAGCTATCAGGAATGGTGTTCTCACCTTTGAGTAGGTTGAGAGACTATAGAGTGGAGAGGGTGCACAAGTGAAGAAGAGAGTGAATATCTATTCGCCTCCCTCCCCATAGGAGGGATTATATACCCTATGGCCCCACCATGTCCAGAAGTGCAAAAGTGATGAGTACAGGTGTCCTACATACTTATTACGTTCCAACACTCCCCTTGCTTAGTGCAGCTAATTAAAGCGCGTCTAAGCAAATAGCAAGAACCTCATGAGCGTTGGGGATTAGCATCAAATGAGGGTTGTGTAAGAGTCAGTGAGACTACAACTGTCTCTAACATATCTCATCAAGTTGTGAATGGCGATCATTAATGATATCTTCCAACTTGGAGTGTCATTACTGTCAAAGTGCGACCTATGGATGGCCCTTGAGTCACAGAGGACACAAGGGGACTGCAGAGGAGGATATAAGACTATATTGATCAAAGTAAAACTAAGTACTCACCTGCAGAGGAGGATATAAGACTAAGGGAATATTTTCCATCCTCTGCAGGATATACAAACCTGACTAAGCATATCTAAATAAGGAAATCCCACTTGGAGCGCTGTACAGTCACAGAACAACACAAAGTAGCATGCTCTAGCTACAAATAACAATTACTATGTCCCCATCAGGGACAGGACATGTGAACTACCTTACGGAGTTCTGTTGAATTCGTGGGACCTCAACAGCCCAATGGGGAATGGCCCAAATAGGGGATACAGCCCAATGGGGAATATGTGGGTCCACACAAGAAAATGACCAGACTGGGGTTTGAACCCACGACCTCCCGGATATATACTGGGTGCTCTAAACCACTGAGCTATATGGTCCTAAGTTCAGGGTATTGGTTTCACAATCATATCAACCATGACAGATTGCCTATCCAACAAGTTCAATAAGGCTTAGAGTCAGGTGTCTGCTAATGAAGTGACATTGCACCATGTCTTAGGAGAGAAAACAGTGATTCTGTCCTGTTCTGTTCTTCACAAAGAAGAAGTGATGTACACAGAGGACATAGAGAAACATGTGCTCTGAAGAGCACACAAGCTTCTCTATAACTTCCTTCACAAATCACCATCATCAGATATGGTGTGCATGGGTGGCAAATAGCCAAACTCTAGCCCTAGTTGTTCCCTAAACTTAAGGAACTTAATGCAACCCAGATTCTTAGTAAAAAGATCGGTGGGGTTCTCAGCTCCTTCAATGAAGAATAATTCTATCTTCTTTTCACAGATCACATCATGTGTTGGATAGGCAATCTGTCATGGTTGATATGATTGTGAAACCAATACCCTGAACTTAGGACCATATAGCTCAGTGGTTTAGAGCACCCAGTATATATCCGGGAGGTCGTGGGTTCAAACCCCAGTCTGGTCATTTTCTTGTGTGGACCCACATATTCCCCATTGGGCTGTATCCCCTATTTGGGCCATTCCCCATTGGGCTGTTGAGGTCCCACGAATTCAACATCATGAATGTAATGGTGACATAGATCTATGTGTTTGATCCGTTTCTCCTGAACAGGATTAGAAGATAAAAATATGGAGCCTTTATTATCTCCGCACAATGGAATTGGTCCAAGGTTTATTCCAAGCTCACTAAAGAGCGAGCGAATCCAGACCAATTGTCTGCTTGTATCACACAGCAACATGTATTCTGCTTCAGTGGATGAGAGCGCAATAGATTTCTGTGCTCTAGAATTCCAGCAGAATACTCCATTTTCCATTTTTACTAAGTAGCCCATAGTGGACTTTCTGGTGACAGGGTCAGAAGCCCAGTCAGAATCTGCATATGCTATTATACCACCATCGCTTTTGCCATCAAAGACTAAAGCATAATTGGAGGTACCAAGTAAGTAGCGGCATATGTAAAGTGCACGCTTATAATGGTCCTCAGATGGGTTGGCAGCAAACTGTGCTATTTTTGTAACAGCATAGGCGATATCTGGTTGTGTACCAATCATAATGTATAGGAGAGATCCTATCAGTTGTTGGTAAGACACTCGGAGTTCTGGGGTTGCAGTTCCCTTATTAGGGGATGGATGATACCCTTCTGGTAGTGGAGTGGGTACTGATTTGGCATTAATCAGATTAAAACACTGCAGCACTTTCTGAAGGTAGTCCTGCTGATCTAGTAGGAGTCTACCCTTAGAGCATAGTATGTACATGCATAAGAACTCTTTGGTATCACCAAGGTCTCTGCATTCCCATATATCCATGAAGTGTCTCTTCAGGGATGCTATGTCCTTTTTACTCCTTCCAAGGAAGAGGATGTCATTGACATAAACAATAACTACGATTGTTTTGTCTTCATTCACAAACAGGCCTGAGTCTGATTGAAGCTGTGTGCAGCCAAGGGTGCTCATAAACTTATCCAGCGCTCTCCACCAAGCGAGTGCAGCTTGTTTAAGTCTGTAAATAGCTTTCCTAAGGCACATGACTTTATTTTGTTGGCTAGGGTCTTTAAACCCTTCAGATTGTTCCATGTAGAGTTCCTCATCAAGGTCTCCATACAGGAAGGCAGTTTTGATGTCAAGTCCAGAGATGTGCCAATCCTTCAGCACTGTAAGCACGAGCATCATCTGGACAGTCTCAAACTGTACCACTGGCGAGAATATTTCATCATAATCTATGCATTCAACCTGAGAAAAGCCTTTGGCAACTAGCCTGGCTTTTTTATGGCCATCTGACTTTAAGTCAAATACCCATCTATTCTTGATCACCCTTCTGCCATTCGGTGGGTTAACAAGATCATAGACTTTGTGTTTGCGAAGAGAGGCAAGCTCTTCTTGGCACACATTACGCCACTCCTCTGTCAAAGTGCGACCTATAGATGGCCCTTGAGTCACAAAGGACACAAGGGGACTGCAGAGGAGGATATAAGACTATATTGATCAAAGTAAAACTAAGTACTCACCTGCAGAGGAGGATATAAGACTAAGGGAATATTTTCCGTCCTCTGCAGGATATACAAACCTGACTAAGCATATCTAAATAAGGAAATCCCACTTCAAGCGCTGTACAGTCACAGAACAACACAAATTAGCATGCTCTAGCTACAAATAACATCCTCCTGGGGTTCACTTGGCATTTTAAGAATGTCCTGATAGGTCCATTCACAAATATTAGAGGTATCAGGTGACTCTAGATCCACTGGTGAAACTGCTTTGGCAAGCAGAAGATCTAGAAATCTGACTCCCCCTTCCTGAGCTAGGTGGATCAGCAGTTGCTGATCTACTTTGTCTGAATCCTGCAGAATATCACTCTGCACACTGGAAGAATCAGAATTGGCTTGTTCAGGATCATCACCTGAGACCATCTGATCTTGACGTGGACGCTGCTGGGAGCTACCCTGCTGCAGCTGTGTCATTTGTCGCCATATGCAAATCCATGCAATGTCTCGAATAATCGTAGTAGGGGGCCTATCCCCATAGACATTATCAGGATGAGTAACTAATTTCCTTGTACGCCCCGATCACCTAGGTTCACTAGGACCAGGTACTGGGTCAGGGGGTAAAGGCAGAGGTAGCTGTAATCCAATCCCTCTAGTATGAGTACTAGGAGGGGGTCCAGTGGCCTGCTGGGGAGTGCTTCTCCCTTTGGTAATAGGAGGCTCAGGTGGTAGGTCGTCATCATCACCAGGAGTGGTATGGTCTTTAGACAGCTCGTGGGGAACTGTATCATCTAACTGAGTTACACCTTGGGGCTCACGTCTAGGATTGTCTTTAGGACACCTAGGAAATAGAGCTTCATCAAAGAGTGCCTTGTCTGAATAGAACAAGGTATTCAATGTGTGCATGAAGACATCAGCCTTCATTCCTGGTCCTCTACCAAGGTAGATCATTAGCTCGCTTTTAGGGGAAAGTTTATTCACCCGGTGAGCTTCTGGAATGTGCACATAGGCACCACAACCGAATACTCTAAGATGTGATATATTAGGGACTTCATTGTGTAATAGTTTATAAGGAGTCTGCCATTGAGGGCGACTTATGGGGGTTCTTGTTGAATTTGTGGGACCTCAACAGCCCAATGGGGAATGGCCCAAATAGGGGATACAGCCCAATGGGGAATATGTGGGTCCACACAAGAAAATGACCAGACTGGGGTTTGAACCCAGGACCTCCTGGATATATACTGGGTGCTCTAAACCACTGAGCTATATGGTCCTAAGTTCAGGGTATTGGTTTCACAATCATATCAACCATGACAGATTGCCTATCCAACAGTTCTATTGTAACAATGTGCAGCGTGTTGGACTGCAAATTCCCACCAACTCTGTGGCAAACAAGCATCAAGGTATATGGCCTGAGCTTTGTCCATTATGGTGTGCATAAAATGCTCAGCATGCCCATTCTGCTGTGGCATATGTGGCACAGGCTGTAGCACTGTAATGCCAGCATCCTTAAGCTGCTTTAGGAAAGCATCTGATTTGTATTCACCACCGGCATTGGACATCCATTCTTTTATGGTAGCGTTAAATTGGTTTTTAATCAATGCAAGCCACTGCTTTAAAGCAGTAATAGCAGAGGCTTTGTCCTGTAAAAGAGTGACCCATGCAAATGAAGTATGATCGTCAAAGAAGATGACAAAATGCTTATATTTGTGGTATGACGGTATAGGGAAGCTTTTCAAATTGGAATGAATCCAATTGAAAGAGGCTTTAACCCTTGTAACAGAAGGAGGGTGTGAGGCAGCAGGCATTTTGCCTTGTGCACACCCTGGACATATTACATCAGAGGTGGGAATAGTAATCCCTTCTGGAAAGCCCTTAGTGTTTTCCTTAGCTCGTCTTAGTACCTCTTTGGATGGGTGATCAAGGTGACGATGCATAAGGTCATAGTCTACATTTAGTAATGCAGACTGGTTCGCAATGAGCAACTCAGTTAGAGTGGATATAGAGGCATCTAGCCAATATAACAATTGTCTGTGAAGAAGGGGTTTACATTGGACAATTGTTTTTTTTTTACATAGCAAGTTAATATGCTGCAAATTCCCCAAAATGCACAAACCTTGCTGTAAGAAGACTCCCATAGATAGAAGACACGTGCTCATTCTAGGGATGTACAGAACCAGATATACCTGTGTGATTACAAGTTTGTCTGCGATGTAATGCTCAAGCAAGACAGTTCCAGTCCCTTCAACATATAGAGTATGAGTAGCAGTCTTTACAGGAATCTTATCAGACTGAGCAGTTGGCTTATAGTCGATGAAGTCACTAAGTTGATTAGTGAAGTGTGCTGATGCTCTGGAATCAAGAAGCCACATATTTTTAGTACACTCTAACACTTAGTGCATTGACTGAAGTACTCATTGTGCTCACACTCAAAAGAATCAAGGAGAGCGCTACTAGAATTGTACATTTTGAGTAACTTCAGTGCTACTACATGCGATTCTTGTAAATGTACGATACTATTACAGATGCCAACCCTTGGTCTTCTTAGGGGTGGGACTAATTCTGTAATGTTATCAGCACATGGTGCACAAAGTGAAGAAAAGACATACTCTTCATCACATGATCCCCAATCAAGGATCTCAGTATCCAGACCAGTCAGGAAAGACTCCAGTGTCAAGGAGCGGCCTATTGAGACTGAAGGAGAGACAAGGGCATCGAAATAGGGATGTGTTTCTCTGCCATTATCTCAAAGGTACTGTTGGTTGCTATGCCAGATAGATTCAATCTGTTTGTTAGAACCAGATCAAGGGGGGAAGCGGCTTTCACTGGTAGTAGCCCACCTGACTGTCACTTCAACAATGGAAGCAGGGTCAATGTAAGGAGGTGTGGGGGCACGGTTTTCTGTATCAGAACCCCCATTGCTTACAGTCAGATCCGACAAGTCAATTTGGAGAGCATTAGAATGCTCACCAAAGATCTTGGTGTCATCAAGTCCATTGGTGTTCATAATTGGTTGAGCACTGCCCAAAGGCTGCTGCATCATATCGATATCAAAATTGGAGTCATACTCCTCTTCCATGAACATCTCAAGATGTGGATTCATGAGGACATCAATATCAGCAAAGTGCTGCTCAAGTGTCTTTACAGTCTGGACTGTAGTGGGTACATCCAGCCGTTCAGCAAGCGTCAATGCCTTATTGACCGAAGGGAAGAAGCCTGAAGTCCTCTGGGGAGAGGATGATTCAACTTCTGTCCTCATGGTGACACCAGATGACCCCCATATGAGTCACCCTGTGAGAAGTAGGGGGTGGTAATGCAGCAACAGAGGCAATATGTGAGTGCTGTGGAGCATGTGCAGGTGCCTTGCCCTTCCCTTTAGCCTTGCCTTTTCCTGAACCATGCCCTCCGCGCTGCCTAAAAGGCTGCTGCTGGGTGGACAGGCTGGAGGCGCTAGGCTGCTGCAACAAAGAACCCTGCTTTGAGAAGCGAGGGTCTGTGCGCTTCCACTTAACAGCAGAAAGCTTCTGCACATTATGAGCAGCCTTATGCTGTCTGCGATTGGTTTCAGTCTCGTATTGGCTCTCAACACAAGCTGATACAGTGGTGAGCTGAAGATCTGCCAAGGCAAGATTGTTGCACATGACAGGAATGAGGTGCTCCCATTTTCTGGGGTAAAGCGGACATAGTGATAAGGGCTTGCAGCTGTGGGCGGATGGCAAGGGTAGTTCGCATAGCACCAGTACCAACAGTAACTGCTCCAAGACAAGCAAAAGTGGCAGCCATTTTCTCAAACTGGGGGAGTGGGATGCTGATTAGTGTTAAAAACGAATAGAGATGGCTTCTTTGAAGTCCTTGTAGATGCAGGCATAGAGACCACACCGTACCGGTCCTTCACAGAGTCCCAGAGCACCTGAGAAGTCGCTCTGGAGGACTGCCTGCTGTACAGCAGGTGAAAGGTGTAGGGTAAGATTACCCCTAGCCATCTCATCACTTTTCATCCAAGCCACTCTATCAGTGGCATCAGCAGCGGGAGGTTGAGGGATGGTGCCAGCAACGTAGCCCCAGAGCCCTTGCAACATGAAGAAGGTGGTCATTTTGCGTAGACCCAAGGGCCCAGTTAGAGCCATTGAAAACAGGGACAAGTGTAGTGAGT
>JAKELG010000246.1:0-55173 GCA_021527035.1 Lactarius vividus | reverse complement strand
TCAATCCCCTCAAAAGCCCTACCCCTTACAACGATAGGGACGCTGATGTATACGACCTTGTAGACTTCGAAGCACTCTAGGGAGAGTTGACTTAGAGAGGGGCTCATGTTATGATCCGACGCTTCGGACTTTCTCTGTGTGTATCTTTTGCTATCTTGTTTCACTTTGCTTTATTTGTCTTCTATTTTGTTACCAAAGGGGCTATCATTGTTAGCCACCCTAGACTCCGCTTCCACATCAGTGCCTTGACTTGTTTTGACTCTTTGCTTCTGTATGGGCTTGTGTTCATGTTGTTTGGAACCCCGTCCTATTTAAAGCTGTACTTTACTTTGTAGGAAGCCAGACTTGGCTTCATTTGCAATCTAGCAACCTTGCCTTTGCTCTTTGGTGTGACTCAGCCTCTCCCCTCTTCTTGTGCATCCCCTACCTCTGTCCCTAACCCGGACACCCTCGAAGTCTTTGCAGTTGAACTATATCAACGCGTCACACCCGTTAGACTCTGTGTACTCGCAAGACTGAGTATAGAGAAGTGTTAGACACTTCGGGCGAGGAGCCTTAGTTACAGAGTAGTGGCACATATCGTGCCACACCCCAGACCACTTGTATTTCATAGCAATAAGACAATAGACGTCTTTGCTTGATACTTGTGTGATATCGAACCCCTTGAACCTGCGTCCCTGCTAGGACGTAACACTATGCTTACCACACCTCTGCAAAAAAACGGTAATCTTTTTTTGTAGCTTCAACAACATATCGTAGCTACTTCATTTTGTACATATTAATAGATGCATGTATCTCACACCTGATTCTGATTTTTATTTGTTTGTTTCTCAACCCATTCAACGTGGAGCGATAAGGCCCACCTCTGCAAGTTTTGGTAACGCTTTGTCATCGTGGCGGCAGACTGACGGCAGGCGGAGAAGGGGTGGCATTTCGGCAAATGTGGCAATGCGAGTCAGTCCTGTTTGCAGGCGTTGAACGAGGGCAAAATTTCGATCACATTATGAGGCCAGTATGTAAGTGTCTAGGAGTTATGGTATTGGTATGAGTACTGTAAGCGTGGGTCATAGTAATGATGCGTGCTCGATGATGACATGGGCCCAACGTTGGGCTGAGAAGTGAAACCGGAATAAGGGGGGAGGAGGGACGGGGAGAAGCTGGGAACAAAGAAGCGTGTTGTAGGGTACATTGAAGTGACGCGCGGCTATTGCTAAGTTCTTGAACGTCCCATCGGTGACTGCATCGCTTGCTTCTTTATCGGTCTCCAATTTCCATTTTTTAGCACGTTTGGAGAGTGACTTTGTGTTGCGTGCCATGGAGAGCTCTGTGCCGGGGATGCTGTTTTGCGTCTAGAGAGGAGTCCCAATTGCTTGCCGAATTGGGTCACGTTTTATCGCCTCTCCATGGTCCTTGGAGAATTTTTTGTCTCCAACCCGATCGCCTTTGTCTATCGACCCCAAAATCTGTAAAGTCACTGCAGTAATGGATGGTAACATCACAGTAAGGCGAGGTCCAGTAGAAATGTTGGGATCGCTCAGATCTGGGGCTGTGGGCACACTTTCTGGACCACCCCATCGCCTTTGTTGATTTTTCACGACCGTAATTTTGCTCTGATCCTCATTATATTATATGATCTTACATCCACACATGCTAGAGAATAGAGGGGTTTTTTTTTTGGGAAGAAAGGGTGTCAGGAAAGTACTGATCGATTACGATCTTTCCGAACTTGCAGATATGGGTACGTTTGCAGAGGTGTGGTAAGCATAGTAGTGGACCCATTGTAACATCCCTATCATAAACCTGCACCATTTTGCTCATTCTTTTCAGTGCACTGGCATCCGCGTCGTCATCCCCTACATTGGGGAACTCATCCGGTAATCATTTTCTTCCTGCATAGGTGCCCACTCACCCGATTTCATCTGTTGTCTCAGAAACAGGAACCGAGGCCCGTACAACCAACTCAACCAAAACACGACTGCAGGGACAAGACAACACTACGAATACACCCTCTGCTAGTCAACCAATTGCGGTGATGACAGAGGTGCATACAATCATGATGACCCCACCCGCGAGTTTGAATTAACGACATGATTTCAGACTCCACCACCAGCTGCTAACATCACACCAACAGCGCCGAGGGACACAACCAAATCAATGTCGACGCAACCCAAGCTTATGATCACCCTACGCCCACATTTGACTTTAACAGCTCCAGCACATACTGCGGGCATCGATGCCGCGGATCCCCTTTCACCCACTGATGCGACCACCAGTCTCATTCTGTCTGGACCCGGTGGACGCAAGGCTGCAATGTTGCCCACTCAAGGAAACCTACGCCTCGAATGAGCCAGGGTAGGCCAGGACAGCAACTCAAAGAGGAAGAATGACGTCAAGACTCCCACTGTTGCAGCCCTCAAAAGACAGAAGGTATCAAACACACCTGCAGAACCCACACATGCAAATTCCATCAGGTATGCATCCATTGTAGTCCTTACAAGGTTCTCATGCTCTACATAGAAACATTTGCATGTGTTGATGGAACGAGAAACAGCCAGGCGGGAAAGGTCTCGTGTCTGATTTCGATGCACACTTCAAGTCGCTCACGGATGCAGAGAAAGAGGTACGTTGGTCAGGGTCATCTAGAAAACAAATGACTAACTTGTAACACAATGCAAGCCCTTTCGACAGGAGATGCTTTCTATATGCGGAGCGGCGGTGAGTTCTTCCTATACCCACGCATCTCAGCACACTAACACTAGCCATCCCAGTCTCGGAGAAAGGCAAAGACAGCCGCCACGAAGACCAGTGAAGTAGCAACCGTGGCTTAACTCAATGCGCTCGCCCATCGGACTCGACTGTACTCTCCCTGACGTCGTTCATGGCAACAGTTGTGTTTTTCTTGAAATTGCGAGGTCGTGGTACATGTGTATGGCATAATCGAGAGGAATCGAAGGGTTGTGGGTCTCAATCATATACAATTGTCTGGTATCGCCGTGCATCGACAAATACATTATAGGCTGTGGCATATGGCTTTTGGAGGTATCGTTGGGAATCGAGGATTGAGTATGTTGAACATAGGAAAATCGTGTCATCTCGACATGTATCGACTAAAACTATAATGATCAAGTTGGTTTGTGATGCATAAAGATGATCTAGTCCCGAAAACCACACTTCATGATCAATTGTTATATATTTCTTATCGTTTCACTCATCCAGCATCGAAACAAATTGTTTTTGAATCGTTTTGATCTAGTATATGGACCTCATACTCGATCAAACTATTTTATTCGACACTCTCGACAAAAACATATATTAATTGACTATAATAGATGGACTTCCCACTGGGGATCAAGATAGATCGAGTTTACCTTTATGGCAATGTTGAAAACACTGCTGACAAGAGAGGACTTTCCAACTCCCGTCTGTAGAAGGGATACAGTCAATACCCATGGTTCTGTTAGTGGAGCTAGAAAGAAGTCTCACGTTCCCTACCACGAGGATTCGAAACCTGCAAAAAAAAAACAGTGTTCTACTAAGCCAATCAAGGGGCCCATGATTGCATGATACACACTTCGGGCATACAGCAAGAGTTTCTTCAACTGTTGGCGGAAGAGAGTCTGGGGGATTCAGGTTTGTGTTCATGATTGTAGTGCGAAGAGGCTAGTTGCATCTGATATTAGGAACTGAGGCAATGAGTTCACACCCACACGTTCTCATCTGACCACTACAATAAGTACTGTTTTGGTACCGGCCATCGATATCGTTACATTATGGGAAGACGCCCAAGGTATGCACCTTGCAAGCCTATTGCGGCTTTCAAATTCTGCGTGGTGTTCACTAGCATATTTGGGTATTGATACCTTGATACACGTTAATGCCGCCCTTCTCTTCCTTGTACCACCACCATCACTTTAAGTGCTGGTCTCTGGTTCTAGTTACTCACAGTTCAATACATCGTCCAACCACCACTATAACCTGCTCTGTCCTTTAGGAAAACCACCTGGGCTTGCTCGCAACTCCTAGAGGATGCACCATCCTGATCCCCCTCCAGACCCACCATCTGACAACAACACTGCTCTATTTGACCTCTTCTTGACCCCTCCTCCTTTCACCGTCCCTTCCCCAAACAACACCAACAATGGCTCCCTCATAATTGAAAGCCACCAGACCAATGCAACTGTCATCAAAGGGAATGACAACAGCAACAACAACCACAACACCAATCCTCCCTCTGACAACAACTCCTTCCTTTTTGACCTCTTCTTGACCCCAATATCTCACAGATCCACTCGGAACAAGAGATCACCTCCCCTCTCTCCCCCCAAGACTCACAAATGGGCTCACCTTAGTCCGAAGAACCCACTAATATCAACACCCAACCAGAGGACATTGTGGTATTCCCAAGATCCGCCTTGCACACACCATGAGTCCAATCTGTTGAGCTGGCAGCACTAACAGTGAGACAAAGATAGCAAAAAGCTAAGGACAAACAGTTACTTCAGAGGTAGAAGAAACTCTGAAGTGTATGGGCGAAAACAGCAGTCCTTATATACAGGACACTTAGCTAATAATGGTCTGTGCACACTGGTGATCCAAATAAAATACACCTGGTCTGTGTGCCAGAGGGAGAAACACCATTGGAGGGCAAAGAACAATAGATCCGCCTAAAGCGGTTAAGTCCAGTATCTTTAACAATAAGAACAATAAGAACCTAATAAGGATCTAAACAATAAGGATAAACAATAACCGGTCTGTAAGAGTCCGGAAGTCCAAAATCTAACCATAAGGGTCAGATACCATAAAAGGCAGGGAATGACTCAATCATATCCCATGAGACATGTGACTTAAATTAGTCATGTCTCAACATGATCAAGACCCCTGTCAGCCGCCTCAAACTGGTCACGGGCCTCTGAAGAAGGTGAATCTGAAACAGAGTCACTTACAAAGATCACTATCCCACTGCCCCCTATCTGGCTACCCAGATCAGGCAGTTTCAAACACTCAGTGGAAGGTAAGCTCCTACCAGCGCCCACTGACATCAATGAAGAGGCAAACCATTCCCTCTGTTGCAACCTTTCCAATGAAAAGTCCAAGTCGGAAGTAGTAGAATGCTTTCACCTTGTCAACAAAGACCTCTTAGACGAAATCAACTGTGAAATCAACAACGCAGCCCTTGGGTACGGTCAATACTACCTCAACAAACCAAAGCTTGCTCTTAGACCCCAACACGATTTCGTCCTCAAACAGAACCAACTCCAAACGGCAGCACTGGTAGTGATCCAAGCATTAGACTCCGGTACAGCCCTCCACCCAGGAGAAACATCTAACACCTTCCTCACCCCTCAGTTGTGGTGTAATGGACGGACTTTACGAGGGGTGAAAGTGGACTCTTACTATACGGTTATGACTATGGTAGTAAGCAGGAATTAGTCATGGACTTAGATCAGTCAGCACGTCATGTTAGCATGTGATTGCTAGCATGACTCATTACTAGGATAGCTGTAGTAGGGTTCGAGCTACTTATGCTATAGGGTACAAGTTTATAGGGGAGCTTTAAAGCTGCCTCTTCATCTGTATAAATAGTGGGGTATGAAGACCAAGATACGCCATCTTGGTCTTCTTCCAAATACCACTTCTCTCTCTCTCTCTGTCTAAGACAGGCCTTCGCACCTTGGCTATCCTGCTCTACCTATCCCCTGACCTTTGAGTCTAGGGCCCTGGCGTTGTCGAGTTGACAACTTGGAATTGTCCTTGTACTGTTGGGACGCACACTGTGGATTGCCTTAGTCATTTTCTATGGACTGATGGAAACTTTCAAGACTCTCTTTGAATCTGCTAAGTCGTGAACGCCATTGTATGAGTCCAAGTCGGACTAACGCCATGGTAGCATTACATTAAGACCAAGATCCCCCAATTGTGGCGTTCACCACAAGAGACCAGTGGAGGAACTTCCGACCCTACAGCCTTGAAAACAGAGGAGAAAGATCAGTACCGTGAAGATTTTTAGGTGCAGCTAGGTGGAGAGAATACCGAGGAGACACCGGGTACTTTGTCGACTTCCCCAGGGAAGCTATCAGATACTGACCAGTTGAGTTCAACTACTCGAACTTTTGCTGGACAGAAATTACGTGGAACCCCATAGATAATTGGTGGGACGTAGTTAGGCCAGCTGGAAGACACTATTGCTGCGACATTGACTCAAGAGAACTGCAAGGAGATGACTGGGGATCACTAGACGGAGATAGCAGTAGTGAAGAAGAAGGGGAACAACCCAGGGAGCCAGCACCCTCGGAGTCAAGTAACGAAAACCCGGCAGAAGAACACACCGCAACCAAAAGTGAAGTACGACCAGGAACAGGAGACGATTCTAGCCTGTTGGCCCATATAGCTGAGTCTCTACACATTACAGTATCAGAAGAGATTCACATCAGAAGCCCCATGGCTACAGCAACCGAAACCCAAGCCATGGAAGAAGTACACCGTATCAGAGAGGAGGCCAAAGCCATCCTCAACCCCATCAACCCCAACACCGGACATTGGATGACGGCCAATGACGCAGCGCTCTTCAGAGCAATAGGACCAGACCACCCGGACCCCCCAGAAGGACCACCACCACCACTGGGAGGATTACCTGGAGGATTCCCAGGCCAAGGACCAACAGGAGGGGGATTCCCAGGAGGAGGAAGGCCGCCCGGAGGAGGAGGACCACCCAGAGGGGGACCCCTCCCAGGAGTAGGAGCAGGGACGGGACACAGATCAGACAGATTATCAGGTGAACCTCTGACAGTATTTGATGGCAATCGCACTATATACAAGGCCTTCCTTATGCAATGGCATGTATACTGGGGGATGAACCTGGACGCCCCCATCATGCAAAACGAATACAGGTGATCCCTCCTCTTCCTGGGATATGTCAAAGGAGTCAACATCAGCGAATGGACGCTGAACATACTAGAATGGCTCAACAGAGAAGTGCGACAAGGAGTAAGCCAATACTCCCAGACCTTATGGAACCATGTTGTGGCAGAATTCGCCAAACGATTCTCCAACATACTCGAGGAAGAACAGGCTCAGGTGGAGCTGCAAAAAGGAGTCAAGATGATAGGGGAGGACATTGATGCATACATGGTCAGATTCGAACAGCTGGCAAGAAAGGCTTACTACAACCTAAACAATCGCTAAACCATTGATCAATTTGTTACGTTTCGCCCCGAACCCCGCGTGACAAGTACGGACTTGTGCAGCACTGCCGAGCAATACCGCGCCGAATGGGTTGCAGCCGCCAGAAGTGAAGGCATCGACCCCGGAAATATCCTGCATTACGAGCGTGACCTGGGCTGGCAAGCGCCCTGGGAATAGCCAAAGAAGACGTCAAGCACCCGTCACGTGACCCTGGCACGTGACCTGGTCTAGACCCGCACCAGAAGGATCCAGATGAGCTTGTGCCTGGATCGTGATTGGATCTGCCTCATGGACTGTATGGTTCCTAGTTTCTGATCGATTGCACGATTGTGCCTGTGGCTCGATGCACCCAGGAGTTGTATGTTTCAGCCACTGATTGATGGACTTCTGACCCCGTTTCACCTCTACCTCATTGTTGACCTTGTGACTGTATGCCCCTGACTCGTGTTGTTTTACTTACGATTGGACGATACGTATTAGGTTTCGGACTCCGAGCTGAGCTTGAAAGCTCCTTGGAAGTGTATAAGTAGCACCCCAGTCTCGCTGTAACGTCTACCACGGACGTTTGCCTGACTTAGGCACTGTTGTAACGTGGGTTCCCCCTGGGGTGAAATCTGTGTACGTCTGACTGTGGGAAGACCGCTGGATGGGGTTGATACGTGCCGGTGGAATCTCTATACGTATAGAGGGTCTCTTCTACAGGGACTCCCGCTGGTGGGCTTGGGACGGTATGGACGTATTCCCACTGGAGGTTGTCGACGATGTAATAGCAATGAGTCGGACGGGCGGTTCGGGCGTTGAGGTATTCAAAGACGAGGTGACACGTAGTACCAGGCGGATAAGGCACTATCGGCGAATCTACCATTCACGAAGGAAGATGGAGATGAAGTCACGGGGATCCCTCTTGGTCTTAAAGGGATATGCCGGAGCTAGCTCACTTAGGGACGCTGCGAGTCCCTAGTATAGAAGACGAGTGAAGAGTGGTATTCGAAGAAGACCAAGATGGAGATCCTGGTCCGTACTACTAGGGACTTAAATACAAGTAAGGGAGCCAGTTCTAGCTCCGCTCGAACTCGTAGGTAACCAGTAGCGTAAGTAGCGTATCCTAATAATAGAATGCGCAGTCGTACTCGTAATCCGAAACACGTACAACAATAGAGTCATCAGTCAGCAGCGTAATCGTCGATACGTACAACAATAGGAGTCATCAGTCAGCCGAAACACGAGGCAGTAATCCGAAGTCCATGACACATTACATCTGACATACCGAGTCATCGCGAGTACGTCAGAGTCCACGACCGGGCCGGGCAGTCCGAGAATGAAACGTAACACTCGCTGATATCCCTCAGCTTGACTTCTTGTATTCTACCAGCCTACAAGTAGACCGAAGCAGATACAGGCAACCCCTGTATAGTTATCCCCTCTCCGATCCTGTCTCCTTTGCTTGAGCACGTCCTCCTCTTCTTTCTTGCCACCCGCGTTACGCATATCCTTGTCGTTATCGCCTACGGCATTGTCCAAACCCTTGAAGAACTCAGCAAATCCCAAGATCTCGAGAATCCGGCAGGAAGATAGACCAGCCGAAGTCTTGGTCGCCACCGTGATACCGCAAGAACCCCCAAGTTTCCCATCGAGTGCCGAACTCCGGAAGGTACGCCCGCTGGAGCGTAACAGATTCATGGCGGGGTTACCACGAGCACTATTCTGAAGGTATACGAGCTCGATGAACCCCACACCTTCGAAGACTGGAAGAGATGCACCCTATGCCATCAGAAGCAATACATCCACATGAAGGCACAGCTCGACAACTTCAAAGCCAAGGCACCCCCATCATCTGCCCAACCTCGGTGGAGGCCGCAACCCCCTAATTGGGGACCACCATGAGGACCACCGCCACCCAGGTACGACCTGAATGCAATGGATACCTCTGCCAATCAAACTCACACCTGAGTAGCTGAGGTAGGGGATGTGTTATGATCGGACTTCTTAGTACGGTACAAAGATTGAGGAGAACGCTTACTATAGGGTTATGACTACCATAGTAAGCGTATATTAGTCATGGACATCGCATCAGTCAGCACAGTCGCAGTAGCATGTGATTACTATTGTGACTCATTACTAGGATAGCGGTAGTAGGGTTTGAGCTACTTATGCTACTGGGTATTTACTTGAAGAGGAGCTTTAAAGCTGCCTCTACAATATGTATAAATAGTGGGCTGCAAAGACCAAGAAACACTATCTTGGTCTTCTTCCAATACCACCCTCGTCTTCTAAATCTTGGGGGAACCCTTGAGTTCCCTCTACCCCTAAGGGAAGACCTCATCTTTGAGTCCTGACCTTCGAGTCTAGGATCCTGGCCCTTTCGACGCGACAAGTCGGAGTTGCCTTGGTACTGGTTGGGCGTATACTGTGGATCGCCTTAGTCATCTTCTACGGACTTACTGAAACTCTACAAGGGTACTTACGACCAGCTAAGTTGTGAACGCCATTCTATGAGCTCAAGTTGAGCTAAACGCAGTGGTAGCGTTACATTAAGACCAAGATATCCCAATCGTGGTGTTCACTACCAGAGATCAGTGGAGAAACTTCCGACCCTATCACCTTGAAGCCAGAGGAGAAAGATCCGTACCACAAAGATTCCTAGGCGCTGCCAGGTGGAGAGAATATAGAGGAGACACCGGGTACTTCGTCGACTTCCCAGGAGAAGTGATTAGATATCGACCAGTTGAGTTCAACTATTCAAACTTTTGCTGGACGGAGGTTACGTGGAACCCCATAGACAATCGGTGGGACGTAGTAAGACCAGCTGGAAGGCATTACCACTGCAACATCGACTCCAGAGAACTCCAAGGAGATGACTGGGGGTCGTTGGACGGCGACAGCAGCAGTAACGAAGAAGAAGAGGAAAGACCCCGAGAGCAAGCACCATCAGAATCAAGCCACAAAGAACAGGCAGAGGAACATACAGCAACAGAAAGTGAAGTATGACCAGGAATGGGGGACGATTCGAGCCTATTGGCCCACATAGCTGAGTCCTTGCACATCACAGTCCCGGAAGAAATTCATATTCAAAGCCCCATGGCCACCGTAACAGAAACACAGGCGATGGAAGAAGTACACCGCATTTGCAAAGAAGCGGAGGCCATCCTCAACCCCATCAATCCCAACACAGGACATAGAATGACAGCCAACGACGTGGCACTCTTCAGAGCAATAGGACTGGACCATCCCGACCCACCGGAAGGACCCCCACCACCACCAGGAGGACTACCAGGTGGATTTCCAGGCCAAGGACCGATGGGGGGAGGATTCCTGGGAGGAGGAAGACCACCCGGAGGAGGACCACCAGGAGGAGGACCACCAGGAGGAGGACCACCAGGAGGAGGCCTCCCCGCAGGAGCAGGACACGGGTCGGACAGACTATCAGGTGAACCCCCGACCGTATTTGATGGAGACTGCACTAAATATGAAGCATTCCTCACGCAATGGCATGTTTACTGGGGAATGAATCTGGACGCCCCCATCATGCAAAATGAGTACAGACGATCCCTTCTATTCCTGGGATATGTGAAAGGAGTCAACGTCAGCGAATGGACGCTGAACATCCTGGAATGGTTAAACCGAGAAGTGCGCAGGGGAGTGAGTCAATACTCCCAGACGTTGTGGAACCACATAGCAGCAGAATTCGCCAAGAGGTTCTCCAACATACTAGAAGAAGAGCAGGCCCAGGCGGAACTGCAAAAAGGGGTCAAAATGATGGGAGAAGATATTGACACATACGTGGTACGATTTGAGCAACTAGCTAGAAAAGCTCACTACAACCTAAACGACCAGCAAACCATTGACCGGTTTACGGCGGGACTGCCTCGAGCTCTGTTCATGAAGGTATACGAACTCGATGAGCCCCACACGTTCGAAGAATGGAAGAGATGCACCCTACGATGGCAAAAACAGTATATTCACATGAAGGTGCGCCTTGACAATTTCAAAACCAAGACGCCTCCCTCCTCCACTCAACCTCGATGGAGGCCACAACCTCCCAACTGGGGACCCCCGAGGGGACCCCCCCCCACCAAGATACGATCCAAATGCCATGGACACCTCCGCCAACCGAACACATGCCCAAGTGGCGGAAGTTGGGGACCCAAATCGTCCCTTCACCCCAAGACCACAGCGAGGAGGATACGGCCGAGGAGGGGGAGCCCCACCTCAGGACATGAGGACAGTGATCTGTTACAACTGTAATCGACCAGGACACTTCTCACGAAATTGCCAACAGCCCCGCACACGACCAAGCACGAGTCGCATGTCAGAAACGGACTACTACGCACAAGAGGAACCTCCGGCTCAAGCACGGGTGACCAGTACAGCCCCGCCACAGCAAAGGGCCAAAGACTGGCTGGTGGGAGTAGCAGGAGAATCAGATGACGTAAAAGACCTCATCCTCCAGGAAATGTGGGGAAAGGAGGGTTTTCAGAACGCCTGAACCCGTTGGCCTGGGTGAGGGCGGTTAATTGTAACTCTGTAATCATGACTCGCTACTGTTCGCTTCGAATTCCAGTATCGATTCGCACAAGTTACGCAATGGCCGACATCAAAGCTCTTGTAGACTCAGGAGCTACCGACAACTTCATAAGACCATCCTTCGCAAAAAGAATGGCCCTTGGACTACAGACACTAGAAAGACCCTGAAAATATGGAACATAGACAATACCGAGAATAAAGCGGGCAGTATCACCCACTACGTTGACCTCTGTTACGTTTCGTTCTTGGACTGCTCGGCCCAGTTGTGAACTCTGACGTGCTCGTTATGACTTGGTACGTCAGTAGTAATACGTCATGGACTTCAGATCTTGCTGCCTCGTGTTCCGGCTGACCAAGCCTTGTTATTGTTGTACGTGATGTGTCTTATGCGTCTCCTTCCAAGTTCCATTGTTGTACGATATCGGTATTACGTCGTGGATGACTGATTCCTAGGATCCCTGTCCTAGGATTTACGCTACTTACGCTATTGGCTACTTACAAGTTCGAGCGGAGCTAGAACTGGCTTCCTTACGTGTATTTAAGCTCGTAGTATTACAGACCAGGATCCCCATCTTGGTCTTCTTCAAATACCACCACTCCTACTCGTCTCTTGTGCTAAGGACTTGTCCAAGTCTTTAAGTGAACTAGCTCCGGCATATCCCTTAGACCAAGAAGGGATCCCCGTGACCTTTACTCCCCAGTTCCTTCGTGAATGGTGGATACTCCGACTGTTAGCTACCCAGAAGGAACAACGTGTCATCTCGTCTTCGAATATCTCAACTCCCGTGTCGCAAGACCCTACAAGTGTTATTACATCATCAACCATCCCAGTTGGAGGTACATTCGTAAAGTCCCAGCAGTTCCCCCGAATGTGCCCCTCGACCTACCCCTCTATACTTATCGTGACCACCTCGGAGCCTACCAGAGGCACCCCGCAGCTTTCCCTGACAGCCCCGACAACCATCGTTTCCGACCAGAAGGGAACCCACGTTATACAGACGCCTAAGTCAGGCCAACGTCCGTGGTAGACGTTACAACCTCGAAGTTCAAACTAACCAAAAACGACAAAAGCTCCGTTTCTTAGTCACCGATATAGGGAACGAAGACCTAGTCTTGGGATATCCCTGGCTGGCCACCTACGAACCCACGATCAACTGGAGGTATGCCACGATCCATGAGAAGATGCTCCCAGTTGTAATACGATCTATCAACCCCCACACGGAATACCACGTCATCGGTGCCCTTAAAACGGAAGATAAGCAAGAAATAGTGGAAGAGTTAGCAAATGAGTGTCAACTACGCACTATGGCCACTGAACTGGCAATTGAAGCTAAGCAATTCCACGAGGCTGTAGAACTTCCAGCCGCTTACCAGGACTTCACAAAACTTTTCAGCGAGGAAGCATCCAACCGCTTCCCACCATCCAGGCCATGGGATCACACCATCGAATTTAAGGAAAACACACCCTCGGCTATTGATTGTAAAGTCTACCCTATGACCCAAGAGGAAGACGGCAAATTGAAAGAATTCCTGGACGAACAACTGAAAAAGGGCTACATACGACTGTTGAAGTCACCATACGCTTCGTCCTTCTTCTTCATCAAAAAGAAGGATGGGAAACTACGACCTGTACAAGACTACCGAAAGATAAACACCGTCACCGTTCGCAATCAATACCCGCTACCACTCATCTCGGACCTCATCACCGACCTCAGCCAAGCCCATACCTATACCAAACTGGATGTCCAATGGGGGTATAACAATGTACGCATCAAGGAAGGTGATGAACACAAAGCGGCCTTTAAAACGCAGTATGGTCTCTTCGAACCCACAGTTATGTACTTCGGACTCACCAACTCCCCGGCCACATTCCAAACGATGATGAATGCCATCTACCGAGACACAATTACCAAACACGAAGCCAAAGGAACAGTCATACGCGTTTACATGGACGACATCAGTATCACAACAAGGGACCCGGGAGGACAAAAAGAACACGAGGACGCTGTCTGTGACGTACTACAAGTTGCCCTGGAGCACGATCTCTACTTCAAACTCAAAAAGTGCCTCTTCAACAAGCCATGGATGGATTACCTGGGGGTAATCCTTGAAAAGGGGGTAACACGCATGGACCTGGTAAAAATTTCCAGCATCAAAGACTGGCCAACACCTACGAAGGTCCGTGATGTCCGCTTGTTCTTAGGCTTTTGCAATTTTTACCGACTCTTCATCCATGGCTTCGCCACACACACCAAACCACTCAACAAACTCACGCGAAAGGACGTGGAGTGGAGATGGACCAAAGAAGAGGACAGAGCATTCCGGAAACTCAAAGCCCTGGTGACAGAAGAACCGGTACTCGCCCACCCAAAACTGAATGACCCGTTCGAACTCGAAGTGGACGCCTCAGGATTTGCAACAGGAGTGGTACTACTTCAGAAGAAGGAAGACGGCAAATGGCACCCGATAGGCTACTATTCGGCTACACTCAGCAAAGCAGAGAGAAACTACGACATATACGACCTGGAACTCCTTGCAATCGTCAAGGCCCTCCGACACTGGAGACCACTACTAGCTGGATCACCACACAAGATCAAAATTTACTCGGACCATATGAACCTTCAATACTGGAAGCTGCCCCAGAAGATAAGTCGGAGAGTCGCCAGGGAAGTACTGGAACTCATGGAATACGACTTTGAGATTCACCACATTCCAGGAAAGAAGAACGGATGCGCCAATGCCCTATCCCGATGACTGGACTACAACCAGGGAGAACGGGACAACAAAAATGTAGTCGTGTTACCAGAAGATATCTTTGTGTGAACAACTACAGTGCAGGCCGCACAGGAACCACCACAAACGGAAATCATCCTACGATACTGGGTAGACCCCCAGCAACTGAAATTCGTTCACGGGGCATGGTACCGACAGGGAAAGTACGTAATCACAGGATCCTTAGATGAAAAATGGAAGCTCATCACTGCACATCACGATCCTCCGGTGCATGGACATCCTGGAATTGCACGAACCACGAGACTGGTAGAACGGAGGTACTGGTGGCCAGAGCTGAAACTCAACGTTCGAAACTACGTACAGGGATGCGCCAAATGCCAACAAAACAAAGTCAACACGTGTCCAACAAAGGCCCCATTGTTACGATTTTCCCTTCTATTTCCCATGGACGCCTTCGTTCCTTACTTCTCATTCCGATGCCCCACCTTGTTACGCCCATAACTCATCACGCGCTCAATCGTTTCCCATGACCTCTTCGCTGCACGATACGCCCTCACGTCCCCTTCCTTGTATATCAAAGTTCACGGCGCTCCGGTCTCAGCTGACTCCCACATGACCCCGCACAATCACTGTACTTCCTACTATAGTTCTGTCTTTGTTCTACTTTTGCTTGGGACTTCACATATCGCGCCATATGTTTGTTGCGTACAAACATCCTGTACTAGTATATAAGTCACATGCTACCTAGCTTGTATGGTAGACTTGACTTCTTGTGTAATACCACATCGTTGTCAATCCACGAACGACTTTGGCTCGCTATTTCGCTTGAGCACGACTTTGATTCGCCATTGCGCTTGAATCCCCAGAACCCCCGATTACCACTCGTGTGTCTGAGGAGACCGCGTAGTGCTTATTCATCATCGAACTTGGCCTTGACCGGCTAGCTCACGTCCCGTTACCTCGGCTTGAACGACTTAGTGGCATGCACGTCGCACATAACGTTCCTGTGGTAACGTTACACCCATTGATCCCTATCACTCCAAAAGAGGACGCGCTCCCATTCGAAACCATTGCACTCGACTTCATCACCAAACTTCCGACATCACAAGGACATGACACCATTCTGACAGTAACCAACCACGACTGCAGTAAAGCCTCGGTCTTCATCCCCTGCAATGAGGAGATTACGGCAGAAGAAACAGCGGGACTCTATGCTACCCACGTCTTCAAGCGCTTCGGACTGCCATCGAAGATTATTAGCGACAGAGACCCCCGGTTCACCTCCAAGTTTACCCAAGAGCTATGCCGAATCTTGGGAATCCAGCAAAACATTTCCACGGCTTATCACCCTAGAACAGATGGACAGTCCGAATGAACCAATCAATGGCTAGAACAATACCTCCGCTTCTGGGCCAACGAACGTCAGGACAATTGGGTGGCATTCTTACCAATAGCGGAATTCGCTCACAACAACTGGCCCCATGAAACCACAAGGAAGTCCCCTTTTTCACTCCTCATGGGGTATGACCCACGCACTGACTGGCTTGATAAGCCATCCCTGATCCCACGGATCACCACGCGACTCGAACAATTTAGGGAAGCACGACGAGAAGCACAAGACCTTATCACAAAGGCACAATCACTGTGGGTAAAGCACCGTGATATGCCCAAACTCCAAGTCAGAGACTACGTGTGGCTAGAAGGAAGACACCTACGAACCAATCAACTGACGTCCAAGCTTGCGGCAAGACGGCACGGACCCTTTAAAATCGCACAAGTCCTATCTCTGGTCAACTATCGATTGGAACTTCCCACGCAGTGGAGTATCCACCCCGTGTTTCACATCGACCTCCTCACACCTTATCATGAGATGCTCATGCACGGAGAAAACTTCCAGCGCCCGCTGCCAGATCTGGTAGAAGGGGAAGAAGAATACGAGGTCGAGAAGGTTCTGGACCACCGGCATTTCAGCAGGAAGAAGCGCCTTCAATATCTGATCAAATGGAAGGGGTACCCCGACTTGGAGAACCAGTGGGTCGACAAGGATGACGTGTTTGCGGATGATGCCTTAGCTGAGTATCAACGATTAAATCCCCGCACAACACGAGACTTAAAAGCCCGAAGGATCTCGTCAAAACCCCCATCATCCCATCCTCTCTCTCTTCACACTGGCGTCCTCTCTTCCCTACTCGCAACAATGTCCGTTTCCGCTGCCGCTGACGCCGTCACTCGTGTTGCCTCAAACACGAGCCCAATCACCCATCAAGAGCTGGTTGCAGCCCTCCAAAGCCTCGTCCCGGCCGAGCACACCCCCGACACCAGCAATCCCGCCAGCTGGTGGCTGGTCACCGAAGATGGCCAGCGCCTCAACCGCACCCCGCTCACAACGCCTGAAGTCGATAGGCTTTGTGCAGCTCTCTGCAACAGTGAGGTGTCCTCACCTCGACCTCTCCCGGTCCGAGTGGAGCAGTGGGTTGAAGAGCCCATCACCAGCGACGTTATGATGGAAAGACTGGAAGAGGGAGCAGCAGTGGTTGGAGGTGGCGAGGGTGTGGAAGAAGGAACAGCTTCTGAGGGCGACCGAACAGCGGTCGGAGATGATGGAGCAGCGGAAGCAAGGAGCTGTCGAGCGGATGAAACGATATTGGAGCAGGCGCGAGGGAGCCTGCAAGACTACTACCCAGATGAGCACCCGCTCATTGTCACCGCCACCGATACTGACAACCCCCACGAAACCCCCTATGCCTGCGACACCACAGGCCGCCCGCTCTACCGGGGAGGAGTCCGAGCCGATGCTCCTCCTCTCTTCCCCCTCCTCCAACTCCGACACCGCACTCTAGGGCCGCCTCCACATGGCTACAAGCACAACAGGGGAGAGGACTTTGTCCACTACCCTATCACCAACGGACAGGGCCGCATGTGGCAGGCCGCCTACATCCAAGTCATCATGAACGCCGATCCACTGGTGTTGGGGCTGGTGGAGGATAGCGAGAAGGTCTATTCCAAGCCCCTGTATGCGGAGCCACAGGTCTGGGCCTGAGGTAAGCCCCAGTATCCTCAGGAGGACCTCATGATATTCACTGGCAGATACCACGACCACCCCCATGTTGATCGCGCCCTCGAGGAGCTGCATGACACGAGCCTCCGGGCTGAGATCCACTGCTATCGGTCATACACGTACGAGGCCGAGCGAATGGAGCAGTGGCTCCATCAGCTGGCCACCGCATTAGGTGGCATCAAGGGGGAACTGGCGCGTAGCAAGTTCCGCCTTGAAATGGCGAACACAATGGATCGAATCGAGGAAGTACAGTCGGGATGGATGGGCAGAGCCGGGGACCACAGGCGATGTGGGCGTCGCTCCTGAAAAGGGGGTGATGTTACGATCGGACTTCTTAGTATGGTACGAAGATTGAGGAGAACACTTACTATAGGGTTATGACTACCATAGTAAGCGTATATTAGTCATGGACATTGCATCAGTCAGCACAGTCGCAGTAGCATGTGATTACTATTGTGACTCATTACTAGGATAGCGGTAGTAGGGTTTGAGCTACTTATGCTACTGGGTATTTACTTGAAGAGGAGCTTTAAAGCTGCCTCTACAATATGTATAAATAGTGGGCTGTGAAGACCAAGAAACGCTATCTTGGTCTTCTTCCAATACCACCCTCGTCTTCTAAATCTTGGGGGAACCCTTGAGTTCCCTCTACCCCTAAGGGAAGACCTCGTCTTTGAGTCCTGACCTTCGAGTCTAGGATCCTGGCCCTTTCGACGCAACAAGTCAGAGTTGCCTTGGTACTGGTTGGGCATATACTGTGGATCGCCTTAGTCATCTTCTATGGACTTACTGAAACTCTACAAGGGTACTTACGACCAGCTAAGTCGTGAACGCCATTCTACGAGCTCAAGTCGAGCTAAATGCAGTGGTAGCGTTACAGCCAGGGCCCTAGACTCAAAGGTCAGGGGATAGGTAGAGCAGGATAGCCAAGGCGTGAAGGCCTGTCTTAGACAGAGAGAGAGAGAGAAGTGGTATTTGGAAGAAGACCAAGATGGCGTATCTTGGTCTTCATACCCCACTATTTATACAGATGAAGAGGCAGCTTTAAAGCTCCCCTATAAACTTGTACCCTATAGCATAAGTAGCTCGAACCCTACTACAGCTATCCTAGTAATGAGTCATGCTAGCAATCACATGCTAACACAATGTGCTGACTGATCTAAGTCCATTACTAATTCCTGCTTACTACCGTAGTCATAACCATATAGTAAGAGTCCACTTTCACCCCTTGTAAAGTCCATCCATTACATCACCCCCTTTTCAGCTGTGTCGCCCACGACGCCTGTGATCTCCAATCCCGCCCATCCAACCAGCCTGTATCTCCTCCACCTGATCCATCACGTTCGCCATCTCCAGCCTGAACTTACTGTGTGCCAACTCCCCTTTGATGCCCCCCAATGCAGCGGCGAGCTGATGGAGATGCTGCTCCATGCACTCAGCCTCATATGTGTATGACCGGTACCAGTGTAACTCAGCCTTAAGGCTTACATTGCGCAGCTCGTCAATGGCACAGTTGAAGCGAGGGTGGTCGTGATAACCGCCTGCGAATACGATGAGGTCTTCTTGGGGGTAGTGGGGCTTACCTCGTGCCCATACTTGTGGCTCGGCATAGAGCGGCTTGGAGTACACCTTCTCGCTGTCCTCCACCAACCCCAGCACCAGGGGGTCCACGTTCATGATGATCTGAACATATGCAGCCTGGCGGGTGCGCCCCTGTCCATCTGTAACGTCTACCACGGACGTTCGTCTGACTTAGACGCTGTTGCTACGTGGGTTCCCGCGAGGGTAGAATCTGTGGTTGTCGGGAGAGCTAGAGAACACTGCAGGGTGAGGCCAATACGTGCCTGAAGAGCTTCAATACGTGTACAACGTCTCTTCGATCGGGACGTTGGGAGGTGGACCGGGGACTTTGCGAATGTACCTCCAACGAGGATTATCGACGATGTAATAGCAGTGGGTTGGACGAGCGGTGCGCGAGTTGAGATATTCGAAGACGAGGTGGCACGTGGTGTTGGGCGGATAGGTCATGGTCGGGGAGTCTACCATTCACAAGGGAACTGGAGACGAAGTCATGGGGATCCCCCTTGGTCACAAAGGGATATGCCGGAGCTAGACTCACTTAGGGACGCTGTGGGTCCCTAGTACAGAAGATGAGTGAAGAGTGGTAATTGAAGAAGACCAAGATGGGGATCCTGGTCCGTACAACTATGAACTTAAATACAAGTAAGGGAGTCAGTTCTAGCTCCGCTCGAACTCGTACAGAGCCAATAGCGTAAGTAGCGTAAACTAATAATAGAATGTGCAGTCGTCCTCGTAATCCAAGTCGTGTACAACAATAGAGACATCAGTCAGCATAGTAATCCACATCACGTACAACAATAGAGGTCATCAGTCAGCCGATACACGAGGCAGCAAGATCCGAAGTCCATGACACATTACTCCTGACATACCGAGTCATCGCGAATACGTCAGAGTCCACGACCGGTCCGGGCAGTCCGAGAATGAAATGTAACACCATTGGTGATCGGATAGTGCACGAAATCCTCCCCATGGTTGTACTTGTAGCCATGAGGAGGGGGTCCTAGGGTGCGGTGGCAGAGCTGGAGTAATGGGAAGAGGGGAGGAGCGTCTGCTCAAACTTCCCCACGATAGAGTGGGCACCCGGTGGTGTCGCAGGCGTAAGGGGTCTCGTCGGGGTGGTCAGTGTTGGTTGCGGTGACAATGAGCAGATGCTCATCTGGATAGTAGTCGTGGAGGCTCCCTCGCGTCTGCTCCAGTACCATCTCATCCGCTCCACAGCTCCAGCCTTCCTCCACGCCATCATCTCCTCGTGCCGCTCAGTTGTCCTCCGCAACTGCTCTCTCTTCCACGCCTCCGCTACTTGCCTCCATTGCTTCTCCCGCTTCCAATCGCGCTGTTACGATTTTGCTTCCTGTTCCCTTGGACGCTTCCGTTCCTTGCTTCTTATCCCCCACACTCCACCTTGATACACCCCTAGCTCCTCACGTGCCCAACCGTTTTGGCTAATCCCTTCACCGCACGATACGTCTTTACGCCCCCTTCCTTGTATATCAAAGTTCACGGCGCTCCGGGCTCAGCTGACTCGCACATGACCCCGCACAATTACCATGATTCTTACTATAGTGATTCCCTTGTTCCGCTTTCACTCAGAATCCATATATCGCGCCATATGTTTGTTGTGTACAAACATCCTGTACTAGTATATAAGTCGCACACTACCTAGCTTGTACGGTAGACTTGACTTCTTGTGTAATACCACATTGTTGTCAATCCACAAACGACTTATACGCTCGCTGTTTCGCTTGAGCATGACTTTGGTTCGCCTTTGCGCTTGAACCCCAGAACTCCCGACTACCACCCACGTGTCTGAGGAGACCGTGTGGTGCTTATTCATCATCGAACTTGGTCTTAACTGACTAACTCGCATCCCGTTACCTCGGCTTGAACAACTTAGTGACGTGCACGTCGCACATAACGTTCCTGTGGTAACGTTACATTAAGTCAAGTCTTGCAACCCTGGCGACTAGTAGGAGTCGCACGAAATTCCAGAAGCAGTACATCGACCAGTATCTGACTGACGAACTCTCCGATTACGAAAAGGGCGCAGTCATCTGGGAAGAAATCCGCAACCAAGAGGGGTATTTCATCTTTGACGCAAAGACCCAAGACTACCACCAAGTCCACTACTTTGACGATCTTCATATTTGGGCCTACATCGACTACGACCCAAAGCAAGGACGGTGGTACGCATACAAACCTGTCCCTCCACAATTCGGCGCAGGACCCCTCGGGTCAACCAACATCACCGGCATTAACATTGACCCAGACGAGTCAACCACCCTTACCCCAGTACAGCCAGCGATGGCCACCCACACTCAGGTCGCCACCAGCCTTACTACCGTGGGAGCCTCCGGCTCGGGCAGTGGAGGAACACATGTTACAGGAAGTGGACCGGCTGCTCAGACGGGCAGAGTGACTCATAGCTCTAGTGCCCAACCGACGACGGGGTCGAGTGGTGGCCCAACTGCTGGACCTAGTGGAGGCATACATGGTAGCGGTGGAGGCCCACCGAGCGGTGGTGCCCCTGGTGGTGGTGGAGGTGGTCCAGGTGGCGGAGCCCCTGGAGGTGGCCCCCCTGTTGGAGGTGCGTTCCCTGTGGGCCCAGCCGGGGCAATACCAGCACCGGGAGGGGGCAAACTTGGGGGCAACCCACCACCCATCTTCGATGGAAACCGAGAGGAGAGCCGAAACTTCCTTCGATCCTTTCGAATTTATCGAGGAATGAACCCGACCGTGGATCAGCTCACAGTACCCTACTCACGAGCCATGACCTTCCTCTCATACATGAGGGGGCATCTGGTAGATGACTGGGTAGATGAGCAAACCGCGTGGCTGGACGCCCAGATAGCCGGAGGAGTACTGCACAACGAAGAGAACCTATGGAACACGGTCCTTGACCGGTTCACGAACACCTACACCGACACCACCGAACGAACCAGAGCGTGCCAAGACATCGATAAGTTAAAGATGATTGGCGAAGACATCGACACGTATATCGCAAAATTCCTGTTGAGCTGGCAGCACTAACAGCGAAATAAAGCAAGAGTGGCTAAGGGACAAAAGTATACTTCAGAGGTTGAAGAAACTCTATAGCAGCGCTACACACCTAAGGGACAAAAGTATCTACTACAGTGTCAGCGTAAGGTAGAGAGGCTTAGTAGTAAAGGGAACTTACACTTCAGAGGTTGAAGAAACTCTGAAGTGTGAGGGCGAAAACAGCAGTCCTTATATACAGGACGCTTAGCTAATAATGGTCTGTGCGCACTGGTGACTCAAACAAAATGCACCTGGTCCGTGCGTCAGAGGGAGAAATGCCATTGGAGGGCAGAGAACAATAAGACCGCCTAATGCGGATGTGATCGGTATCTTAACAATAAGAACAATGAGGACCTAATAAGGAACTTCAAAATAAAGATAAACAATAACCGGTCCGTACAAGTCCGGAAGTCCATAATCTAACCATAAGGGTCAGATACCGTATAAGGAAGGGAATGACTTAATCATATCCCACGAGACATCACACTTCAATTGGTGACGTCTCAACAATTCCAAAACCTCACAACAAAAGCTGGCTATAACCCAGACGAAGCCAATGTCATCGAGAAGTTCCAAGCGGGACTTCCTGACAACCTCGTAATCAATGCCATACGCTTTCAACACCCAGTCACATGGGATCAATGGAAAGCAGCGGCACGACTTCAGCAAGCCGAATATCTCATGCTGAAGCCCCAACTTACATGCAACCGGCAAAACGAAAAACGAGGAGGCCACACCCGAGACCAGTGGGTCCAAGCCCTTAACAAGGCGCGTGACCCAAACACCATGGATGTTAGCCGCGCTAGAGCCCGTGCAACCCTCACAGACACTGAGAAGCAAAGGATGGTCACGGAGGGGAGATGTTTCCGATGCGGAGAGAAGGGTCATGTGTCACGTAATTGCCCACAAAAAGGCACTCGCGCTGCTCAAACCACAAACAACGGAGGAGTGTCTCCTCCTGTCCCCTCTACCTCCGCAGTACCACCTCCCCCCCTCGTTACTCGAGTCGCCATATCAGCAAACTGCATACTGTCGAATGATGAAGTGGCTGACACTCAGATTGCAGCGCTGGCCGCTCAACCAAAAGAAGTGCGGGATCTCCTGGTGGAGAAGCTTTTTGGAGGAAAGGATTTTCCGAACGCCTAAACCCGTCGGCCTGGGCAAGGGCGCTACACGTGTACTATAGCAGATTTCGATCTATGCGAATCCCAGTTCTTTTCAAATCTGCAAACGCGACGGCCGAACGACACGTCCTGTTGGACTCTGGAGCAACCGACAATTTTATCTGTTCGGAACTGCTCAAACGAACGCACCTCGGAACCCGACCCGTCTCTACTCCCATTACCATATGGAACGTCGATGGAACTTACAACCGAGACGGCGCGATAACCCAGTACACCGATCTAGCGGTGCAGACTGGTGAGCGCACGAAGACGCTTCGTTTCCTGGTTACCAACCTAGGAAAGGACAAGGCGATCCTGGGCTACCCCTGGTTCTCGGCCTTCGAGCCTGAGATAAAGTGGAGGAATGCCACGCTGAACGAAGAATTCCAACCAGTCATAATCTCCAGCCTAAATCTCCGGAGCAACGCCATGCCAGTAGAAGCCGCCATCAGAGCTATCGAGGCATATGGGCTCGACGAGGAGGCATGGGAGCAGGTTGTGAACGAAGAACCGGAGCCAAGAATTGCCTTCCTGCGAAAAACCATGACAGCATCGGAGCTTGTGCAGTGGGAAGCGGCAAAATGACAGGCTCAAACATTTGAGGAAATGGTTCCTCCAGAATACTGGTCGCACTGAAAGGTGTTTAGCGAAGAAGCATCACACCGATTTCCCCCATCCCGTGTGTGGGACCACGCCATTGAATTGCTTCCCGACGCACCCGCCGCCCTCGATTGCAAAGTGTACCCCCTAACGGCGAACGAAGGAGAGGCGCTTACAGCCTTCCTTAATGAGCAACTAGAGAAGGGATATATCCGCCCTTCAAAATCCGCCTACGCGTCACCCTTCTTCTTCATCAAAAAGAAAGATGGGAAGTTACACCCAGTACAAGACTATCGACGCCTTAACGAACTCACCGTAAAGAATCACTACCCCCTTCCGCTCATCCCGGAACTCGTCGACCGCATCCAAACCGCACGATTATATTCAAAGCTAGACATTCGATGGGGGTACAATAACGTCCGCATCCAAGAGGGAGATGAATGGAAGGCGGCATTTAAGACCAACCAGGGATTATTTGAACCGCGCGTCATGTTTTTTGGTCTCACCAACTCCCCGTCCACCTTCCAAACGATGATGGATACTATATTCTGCGACCTCATTCTGACAAACGAAGTTGTGGTCTATATGGATGACATCCTCGTCGCTACCGCTGATGACAAAAACCATCATCGGGAAGTCCTCCACAAAGTGCTGCGGCTTTGCGAAGAACATGACCTCTACGTAAAACCGGAGAAATGCGAGTTTGAGGCATACGAGATGGAGTACCTGGGACTCATCATCGGCCATGGACGACTGCAGATGGACCCTGTCAAGGTCCAAGGAATCCGGGAATGGCAGCCCCTGAAAAGCCTAAAGGAGGTTCGCGCGTTCCTAGGATTCTGCAACTTTTACCAAAGGTTCATACGAGGGTTCTCCCAACTTGCTCGACCTCTCCACGATCTCACGAAAAAGGAGGTCCAGTGGCACTGGGACGATACACAGCAGAACGCCTTCGAGGACATCAAAAGACGCATATGCGAAGAACCTGTGCTATTGTTCCCGGACCTCGCAAAACCCTTTGAACTAGAAGTCGACGCGTCAAATGTCGCAGTAGGAGCAGTGCTAAACCAGTTAGGACCCGACCAAAAGTTCCACCCTATAGCGTTCCATTCTGAGTCCTTTACGGAAACGGAACGAAACTACAACATCTACGACCGAGAACTACTAGCTGTGGTTAAGGCACTGCGAGCATGGAGGACGTATCTCGTAGGATCCCCTCATAAAATTATTATCCATACCGACCACGCCAACCTTCAATATTGGAAAGAACCCCAGAAGATCAACCGGAGGATTGCACGAGAGTTCCTGGAGTTGTCAGAATACGATTTTATCCTGAGGCATGTAGCAGGAACGAAGAACGCACGCGCAGACACCCTGTCCAGGCGGTCGGACTACGAGTCTGGTGAAGGGGACAACACCGACGTCACCGTCCTACCAGCTGAAAGATTCATCCGAGCCACCCAAATGTCAATATGTGATATGGATATTTGGTCCAGGGTGGCCCAGAACGCTGGCAAAGAAGAGGCAACACGATGGGCCGAACATCACAACCTCAAACAGCACGACGGGCTGTGGTGGAAAGATGACGCATTGGTCATTGTCGGGGACAACGATCTTAAGCGGGGGGTAATTTCCTTCTTTCACGACTCCCCAAGCATGGGCCACCCCGGAATCGCCAATACATGCGAACTAATACAACACGACTATTGGTGGCCTACCATACGAGAGGATGTCGAGGAGTATGTTAAAGGATGCGCCGTGTGTCAGGCCAACAAAGTTAACCCCCACCGACAAAAGCCCCACCTATTCCCCATATCCACCAACCCCGAGGCAGAACCGTTTGAGGTCGTTGCCATGGATTTCATCACAAAACTACCCCCATCCCAAGGCTTCGACTCTATCCTCACAATCACAGACCACGATTGTTCAAAAGCCGCAATCTTCATACCATGCCACGAAACCATTACCGCCGAAGGAGTAGCACGACTATACCTTCAGCACGTCTACCCACACTACGGGATACCTCGCAAGCTCATCACAGACAGAGACCCACGATTTACATCCACGTTCATGAAAGGACTGTGTAGCACGCTGGGAATACAACAGAACATTTCCTCTGCATATCATCCCCAAACAGATGGCCAGTCGGAACGCACCAACCAATGGCTGGAACAGTACCTACGTCATTGGAGCAATGTTGTAACGCTACCACTGCGCCTTTAGTTCGACTTGAACTCGTACAAGGGCGTTCACAACTTAGCTTGCTGTTGACCTTGTCCTCAGAGTCTCGATGAGACCGTAGAACACAACCAAGGTGATCCACAGCACTCGTCCTAGCAGTACTAAGGCAACTCCGACTTGACGCGTCGAAAGGGCCAGGATCCTAGACTCATAGGTCAGGAAGTAGAAGGGTTGTTCCCTTGTAGAGTTAGGAGGCCCTAAAGCCTTCTTATAGACGAGTGAGAATAGTGGTATTGGAAAGAAGACCAAGATGCTCTTCTTGGTCTTCGCAAGCCACTATTTATACATATTCTAGAGGCAGCTTTGAAGCTCCTCTCTAAGTCGTATCCAGTAGCGTAAGTAGCTCGAACCCTACTACAGCTATCCTAGTAACGAGTCATACCAACTATCACATGTTAGTACGACTTGTGCTGACTGATGATCAAAGTCCATGACTAATACTCCCTTACTACCGTAGTCATAACCGTATAGTAAGAGTCCAGATCTCCTCCCCATTCGTACTACCAAGTCCAGAAAGGTCCGACCACGACATCACCCCCTTTTCAGGTGCGACGCCCACGTCGCCCCTGATTTCCTACTCCTCCCATCCATCCTGACTGTACCTCCTCAATCCGATCGAGGGCGTTAGCCATTTCGAGGCGGAACTTACTCTGCGCTAGTTCCCCCTTGATACCTCCCAGCGCGGCGGCCAGTTGATGGAGACGCTGCTCCATGCGCTCAGCCTCGTACACGTATGAGCGGTAGTGGTGAATCTCTGCTCCGAGACTCACGTCGTGCAGTTCCTTGAGGGCGTGATCGAAGCGGGGGCGGTCGTGGTAGCCGCCAGTGAAGACCATAAGGTCCTCTTGAGGGTAGTGGGGCTTACCCCTAGCTCGCACCTGTGGTTCGGCATACAGAGGCTTGGAGTATACCTTATCCCCATCCTCTACTAATCCCAGCACCAACGGATCTGCGTTCATAATGACCTGGACATAGGCCGCTTGACGAGTGCGCCCTTCTCCATCGGTAATAGGGTAGTGGACGAAGTCCTCTCCCCGATTGTACTTGTACCCATGTGGGGGCGGTCCTAGGGTGCGGTGCCGAAGTTGAAGGAGTGGGAAGAGAGGGGGAGCGTCTGCTCGAACCCCTCCTCGGTACAAGGGACGCCCGGTGGTGTCACAGGCGTATGGGGTCTCGCGGGGGTCATCAGTATCGGTGGCGGTGACAATGAGCGGATGCTCATCTGGGTAGTAGTCCTGGAGGCTTCCTTGCGTCTGCTCCAGTATCGTTTCATGCGTTCCTGCGCTCCTCGCTTCTGTCGCTCCATCATCTCCGACCGCCGTTCGGTCGCCCTCCGAAGCTGTTCCTTCCTCCACTCCTCTGCCACTTGCTTCCACTTCTCCTCCCGCTTCCATTCTTGCCACCATAGTGTTGCCGGCGACGGGCTCTTCGACCCACTGCTCCACTCGTACTGGGAGAGGTCGAGGACGGGGCTCTTCGTCGTCGCAGAGAGCTGCGCGAAGCCTATCAACTTCGGGCGTCGTAAGAGGGGTGCGGTTGAGGCGCTGCCCGTCCTCGGTGATGAGCCACCAGCTGGCGACGTTGCTGGTGTCGGCGTTGTGCTCTGCGGGGACGAGGCTTTGCAGGGCGGTGACGAGCTCTTGACTGGTGATTGGGCCCGTGTTTGAGGCAACGCGTGCGATGGCATCGGCTGCAGAGGGAATGGACATTGTAGAGAGGAGGGATGAGATGAAGCCAGAGTGGTTGATGGGAAAGGGGGATGAGTTTTCCGACGACATCCTTCGGGCTTTTGAGTTACTGGTGGATCGGGGATTCAACAATTTGTACTCAGCTATGGTGTCGTCGGCGAATACATCATCCTTGTCGACCCACTGATTCTCTGAGTCGGAGTATCCCTTCCATTTGATCAGGTACTGCAGGCATCTTCTCCGGCCGAAGTGCCGGTGGTCCAGAATCTTCTCGACCTCGTATTCCTCTTCCCCTTCTACCAATTCCGGTGGTGGGCGCTGGAAATTTTCTCCGTGCATAAGTGTTTCACGATAAGGTGTGAGAAGATCGATGTGGAACACCGGGTGGATGCCCCACTGTGTGGGAAGTTCCAATTGATAGTTTACCGGTGACAGGATCCGTGTGATCTTGAAAGGTCCATGCCGCCTTGCTGCTAGTTTGGACGTCGGTTGATTGGTTCTTAGGTGACGTCCTTCCAACCATACGTAATCCCCTATCTGAAACTTTGGGGTATCTCGATGTTTGATCCACATGAGTTGCGATTTTTTGATAAGCTCCTGGGCTTCTCTCCGCGCTTCTCGGAATTGTTCCAGTCTCGTGGTAATCTGTGGGATTGGAGATGGCTTATCAATCCAATCAGCGCGGGGGTCGTATCCCATGAGAAGCAAGAACAGGGACTTCCTTGTTGCCTCGTGGGGCCAACTGTTGTGCACGAATTCTGCTATCGGTAGGAAGACCGCCCAGTTATCTTGACGCTCGTTAGCCCAGAACCAGAGGTATTGTTCCAACCATTGATTGGTCCTTTCCGATTGTCCGTCCGTTCGTGGGTGGTAGGCCGTCGAGATGTTCTGTTGGATCCCGAGAATCCGGCATAGTTCTCGGGTGAATTTTGATGCGAATCGGGGATCTCTATCGCTGATGATTTTCGATGGTAGTCCGAATCGTTTGAAGACGTGGGCGGCGTAGAGTCCGGTGGTCTCTTCAGCTGTGATTTCTTCGTTACATGGGATGAATACTGAGGCTTTGCTGCAATTGTGATCTGTTATAGTCAGGATGGTGTCGAATCCCTGTGACATTGGAAGCTTCGTGATGAAATCGAGGGCTATGGTTTCGAACGGGAGTGCGTCTTCTTTGGGTGTAATGGGCACCAGGGGGGCCTTGGTAGGGCGCATGTTGACCTTGTGTCGTTGACATTCTGCGCATCCTTGTACATAGTTTCGGACGTCCAACTTCAGTTCTGGCCACCAGTATCTTCTTTCTACCAGCCTCGTAGTTCGTGCGATTCCGGGATGTCCGTGTACCGGTGGGTCATGGTGTGCCGCAATGAGTTCTCGTTTTTCATCTAGAGATCCAGTGATCACGTACTTCCCTTGTCGATACCATGCCCCGTCAACGTATTTCAGTTGTTGGGGGTCTACCCAGTAGCGTAAGATTATTTCTTTCTGTGGGGGATTCTGTGCTGCCTGTACGGTGGTTATCCGCGCGAATACGTCTTCGGGTAGTACTACCACGTTTTCGTTGTCTTGTTCACCTTGGTTGTAGTCTGGTTGTCTGGATAGTGCGTCGGCACGACCGTTTTTCTTTCCTGGGATGTGGTGAATTTCGAAGTTATACTCCATGAGTTCCAACACTTCCCTGGCGACTCTTCGACTTATCTTTTGTGGTAACTTCCAGTATTGGAGGTTCATGTGATCCGAGTAGATTTTGATCTTGTGCGGTGATCTGGCCAGCAGTGGTCTCCAGTGTCGGAGGGCTTTGACGATTGCGAGGAGTTCCAGGTCGTATATGTCGTAGTTTCTCTCCGCTTCGTTAAGTGTTGCCGAGTAGTATCCTATTGGGTGTTTTTTGCCGTCTTCCTTTCTTTGGAGTAGCACTGCTCCTGTTGCGAATCCCGAGGCGTCTACTTTGAGTTCGAATGGGTCCTCAAGTTTTGGGTGTGCGAGTACCGGTTCCTCCGTGACCAACGTTTTGAGCTTCTGGAACGCTTTGTCTTCTTCTTCGGTCCACCTCCACTCCGTGTCCTTCCGTGTAAGTTTGTTGAGTGGTTTGGCGTGTGTGGCGAAGCCGCGAATGAAGAGTCGGTAAAAATTGCAAAAGCCCAGGAATGAGCGGACGTCGCGGACCTTCGTGGGTGTTGGCCAGTCCTTGATGCCGGAAATTTTTACCGGGTCCATACGTGTTACCCCCTTTTCAAGGATTACCCCCAGGTAATCCATTCGTGGCTTGTTGAAGAGGCATTTCTCGAGTTTGAAGTAGAGGTCGTGCTCTAAGGCCACTTGTAACACGTCACAGACTGCTTCTTCGTGTTCCTTTTGTCCCACCGGGTCCCTAGTTGCTATGCCAATATCGTCCATGTAGACGCGTATGATCATTCCCTTGGCCTCGTGTTTTGCGATGGTGTCTTGGTAGATCGTGTTCATCATCGTTTGGAAAGTTGCCGGGGAGTTGGTGAGTCCAAAATACATGACCGTGGGTTCGAAGAGTCCGTACCGTGTTTTAAACGCTGCTTTGTGTTCATCTCCTTCTTTGATGCGTACGTTGTTGTACCCCCATCTGACGTCCAATTTTGTATAGGTGTGTGCTTGGCTTAGGTCTGTGATGAGGTCTGAGATAAGGGGCAATGGGTATTGATTCCGAATAGTGACGGCGTTTATCTTCCTGTAGTCTTGTACCAGTCGTAGTTTTCCATCTTTCTTTTTGATGAAGAAAAAGGACGATGCATAAGGGGACTTTGATGGGCGAATATACCCTTTCTTCAGTTGTTCATCCAGGAATTCTTTGAGTTTGCTGTCTTCCTCCTGCGTCATGGGATAGACCTTGCAGTCGATCGCCAATGGGGTACCTTCTTTAAATTCGATGGTGTGGTCCCATGGTCTAGAAGGGGGGAATCGGTTGGATGCTTCCTCACTAAAGATCTTCGCAAACTGGCGGTAAGCTGGGGGGAGTTCCACTTTATCGTGGAATTGCTTAGCTTCGATGGCTAGTTCCGTGGCCGTGGTGCGTAGATGGGTTTCTTCCTCCAGTTCCGCTATTGCGTCTTCTTTCTCTTCTTCCATAATGACGTTTCCTATGACGTGGCCCTCTTTGGTGGGGTTGATCGATCAGATGACGACTGGGAGCATTTTCTCGTGTATAGTGGCGTATCTCCAGTTTATCGTTGGTTCGTATGTTGCTAGCCAAGGATATCCGAGTACCAAATCTTCGTTTCCGAGGTCCGTGACCAGGAAGCGCATCTTTTGTCGTCGTTGATTAGTTTGTACATCTAGATCGACGAAGTGGGTGATACTGCCCGCTTTGTTTTCCGTCTTGTCGATATTCCATATCTTTCTGGGGTAATCTAGTACTTGGAGTCCTAGTCCCATTCTTTTTGCAAACGAGGGGCGTATGAAATTGTCCGTTGCCCCAGAGTCTACTAATGTTCTGATGTCGGCCATTGCGTAATTCGTGCGAATCGAGACTGGAATTCTAAGAGACCGATAGCGAGTCATGATTACAGAATTACAATTGACTGCCCTCACCCAGGCCGATGGGTTCAGGCGTTCTGAAAACCCTCCTTTCCCCACATTTCTTGTAGGATGAGGTCTTTTACGTCGTCCGTTTCCCCTGCTACTCCTGCCAGCCAGTCCTTCGCTCGTTGTTGTGGGGGTGTTGTATTTGCCATTCTGGCCTGCGTGGGTGGTTCCTCTTGCGTGTGGTAGTCCGTATCTGCCATTCGACTCGTAGTCATCCTTCGACGGGGCTGTGGACAATTCCGTGAGAGATGTCCCGGTTGATTACAGTTGTAGCAGATGACCGTCCTTATGTCACGCAGTGGTCCTCCTCCCCTTCCGTATCCTCCTCGTTGCGGTCGAGGGATGAAGGGGCAGTTCGCGTCTCCTACTTCTGCTACTCAAGCACACGTTTGGTCGGCGGAGGTGTCCATTGCATTGGGATCGTATTGGGGTGGAGGTGGTCCTCTTGGCGGACCCCAATTGGGGGCTTGTGGCCTCCACCGGGGTTGGGCTGATGATGGTGGCGTCTTGGTTTTGAAGTTATCGAGGTGTGCTTTCATGTGTATGTATTGCTTTTGCCTCCTTAGTGCGCACCTCTTCCAGTCTTCGAATGTGTGTGGCTCGTCCAGCTCGTAGACCTTCATGAATAGAGCTCGTGGCAGTCCCGCGGTGAATCGATCGATGGTTTGTCGATCATTCAAATTATAGTGAGCTTTTCTTGCTAGTTGCTCGAATCTGACCACGTACGTGTCGATGTCCTCTCCCGTCATTTTTATCCCCTTTTGTAGTTCGGCTTGCGCTTGTTCTTCTTCAAGGATATTTGAGAATCTTTTGGCGAACTCTGTCGCTACGTGATTCCATAGGGTCTGGGAGTACTGGCTGACTCCCCGTCGTACTTCTCCATTGAGCCATTCCAGTATACTCAAGGTCCATTCGCTGACGTTGATTCCCTTTACGTATCCCAGAAAGAGGAGAGATCGTCGGTACTCGTTTTGCATGATCGGGGCGTCCAGATTCATTCCCCAGTACACGTGCCATTGTGTGAGGAAGGCTTCGTATTTAGTGCGATCTCCGTCGAAAACTGTTGGAGGTTCACCTGATAGTCTGTCCGACCTGTGCCCTCCTCTCAGTGGTCCTCCGTCTGGTGGTCCTCCTCCTGGTGGTCCTCCTCCTGGTGGTCCTCCTCCTGGCGGTCTTTCTCCGCCTGGGAATCTCCCTCCCGTTGGGCCTTGTCCCGGGAATCCGCCGGGAAGTCCTCCTGGTGGTGGTGGGGGTCCTTCTGGGGGGTCTGGGTGATCTGGTCCTATTGCTCGGAATAGAGCTGCGTCGTCAGCCGTCAATCGGTGTCCGGTGTTGGGGTTGATGGGGTTGAGGATGGCCTCCGCTTCTTCTCTGATGCAGTGTACTTCCCCCATTGTTTGCGCTTTGGTTACTGTGGCCATGGGGCTTCGGATGTGAATTTCTTCTGGGACTGTGATGTGTAGTGACTCAGCTATATGAGCTAATAGACTGGAATCGTCTCCTGTTCCGGGTCATGCTTCGCTTTCGGTTGCGGTATGTTCTTCCGCTTGTTCCTCGTGGCTAGATTCTGATGGGGCCTGTTCTCTGGGTTGTTCTTCCTCGCTTTCGTTGCCGCTGCTATCTCCGTCTAGTGATCCCCAATCGTCCCCGTGTAGTTCTCTTGAGTCGATGTCGCAGCGGTAGTGCCTTCCAGCTGGTCTGATGACGTCCCACCGATTGTCTATTGGGTTCCACGTAATCTCTGTCCAACAGAAGTTGGAATAGTTGAACTCAACTGGGCGATATCTAATTGCTTCCCCCGGGAAGTCTACGAAATATCCGGTGTCTCCTCTGTATTCTCTCCACCTGGCTGCGCCCAGGAATCGTCGTGGTACTGATCGTTCTCCTCTGGTTTCGAGGTTGTAGGGTCGGAAGTTTCTCCACTGATCTCTTGTAGTGAACGCCACGGTTGGTAATCTTGGTCTTAATGTAACGCTACCACTGCGCCTTTAGTTCGACTTGAACTCGTACAAGGGCGTTCACAACTTAGCTCGCTGTCGACCTTGTCCTCAGAGTCTCAATGAGACCGTAGAACACAACCAAGGTGATCCACAGCACTCGTCCTAGCAGTACTAAGGCAACTCCGACTTGACGCGTCGAAAGGGCCAGGATCCTAGACTCGTAGGTCAGGAAGTAGAAGGGTTGTTCCCTTGTAGAGTTAGGAGGCCCTAAAGCCTTCTTTGTCACGGTATGAGCTTGAAGGACTCTTATTACGGTACGAGGATTGAAGTGGACGCTTACTATACGGTTATGACTACGATAGTAAGCGTAGATTAGTCATGGACTCACCATCAGTCAGCAGAAGTCGTAGTAACATGTGATAGTACTATGACTCATTACTAGGATAGCGGTAGTAGGGTTCGAGCTATTATCGCTAGTAGCTATCGTCTTGAAGAGGAGCTTTAAAGCTGCCTCTACAATATGTATAAATAGTGGACTGCGAAGACCAAGAAACGCCATCTTGGTCTTCTTCAAATACCACTCTCGTCTTCTACCTTCTAAGAAGGCTCTTGAAGTCTCCTCTACTTCCAAGGGAAGGCTTTGCTTGTAATCCTGACCTTCGAGTCTAGGACCCTGGCCCTTTCGACACGACAAGTTGGAGTTGCCTTAGTATTGATTGGACGTACATTGTGGATTGCCTTAGTCGTCTTTTTTTTTTTTTTTTTTTTTTTTTTTTGATGAGTTTATATTCCGGAGCAGTAGTTAATACAAAGCCGGTCTGCGTACATAGTATGCAAGTCGAGAAGTTGGTAGGTACATGAGAAGACACGTGCCCGCGTTTGATATCGTGAAGGTATAGTATGGTGCGTACCCTCCCAGAGGGGACTAGGTTAGTTCAGAAAAGGGGGTAGAGGGTTGTGGCCACGTCGTGAAAAAACGAAACACAAAGGGTTAGCGCTTACGGGGCTGTACCGGGGTACAGGGTATACGCCGTCTTGAGGTCGAGAGCTCCTTCATCCGGGTTTACGTGGACGTCGTCTTGATTGGACTTCTTTGAGGACGTCGGATAATGGGGTGCTGGCGATGTTTGTTTCCTGTAGGAATCGACAGAGCTGGTATGCATAGTCGGTGAACAGGGGGATGGGGTGATAGGGGTCGATTCGGTCCAGGTAGTTACGGTGGACATGAGGTGCGATCAGGGGGCATTCGGTGATGATGTGTCGGAGGGTGAATGTTTCCTGGCACGAGGGGCATATGGACTCTTCCAAAGGAAGGTCAGGGCGGTGCATGAGTGTGTAGTCGGATGTGAATGAATGGAGGGTGGCGAGTTGCATGGCAGTGGAGTGGGCACGTCGACCGATGTGAACGTAGTCAGACGCGGGCTTTTTGGGGGGTATGGCAGCCAACCATAAGGGGTGATTGCGGCCATCAGGAGGGTTTGTGAGGGGGATGGAGTGTCCATAGGCACGCGGTTTGTTGGGTTTGGAGACGGTGGATCTCCAGTCGTCCGCCCATGAGGTGAAGGCGTCCGAGCGGATTCGCTTCCGCATCCAAGCGATAGTGCGGGTCGGTGTGGTGGGTATGGGGTTTCTTCGACAGGCATCTAGGGCTTGTTTACGGGCATCGGAGTTGGGAGCTCTCTTCCGGTTGACAGGCGACCACACGAGTGATATGCTCGTGTCCCTAGGCTGTGCGAAAAAGGAGGTTAAGGCGTGATGCCATGTAAGTAGCGGGGATTGTGATTTCAGTGAGCGAGTTTGTGTGATATGGGTGAGGGCGCCGATGTCCTCGGAGAGTATGTATATATGTGTAGGCGGGGCACGTGAAAACTCAGCGTTAATTATAACCGCCGACTTGGCTAAGCCAATCAGCACAGCGTCTGTGGTCTCCATTTCCGTTCCCAATGTCCAACTGAACGTGAGAGGGGGAGCTGCTGGGTATGTGACATGCACCGCTGCTCCGCCCACGTGTTGATTGTCGCACCGGCCTTTGTTAGAGACCGTAGCGGCGACTTTGATGATCACCCTATTGGCGGAGGGGGGGGCCTTGTATAGGTTATCCACCCAGCGCTTTCGGGATTTGGGGTCGGTGACTCCCAAACAGCTGACATTGCCCGCCCAGTTGGGTACCTCCCAGGGGGCAATGGCCGTTACGTCGACGGGGATGACTTTGGTCAAGTCGATTCGACCCGCGAGAGCCTCCAAGGCAGTGGGGCGCTGTTTGCGTAATCCAGACCTTACGCGTAATAACTGGTTTGTCACCACCCCTCCATTGCTGGAGTGTGGGCCGCTCTGGACCGCAGGACCTTCCTCCTGGAGAACCAGAAGTTGGGAGTTGCGGGGGACATGGGCCAGTCGTAGTGCTGTGTTGGAGAAAAGTTTTTCTAGGTACTGCTTTGCGGGCAGTACCCTAGTGAGTTCGTGAAGGGGTGCTCGAGGAGCGGTGCGGAAAGATCCTGAAATAACTTTTACCCCTGTGTTGATTACCGCTTGGATCTTCTTGATAAGACCAACTTTGTGCTTGTTCGGCATCCATAGTTGGCAACCGTAGGATAGGACGGGGAGGCAGACAGCGTTGAAGACGAGGCGCCACGAGGCGGAAGTGATGCCGCGTCTGGTGTTGCCGAGGAGTTGAAGGGCTTTGATGGAAGCCCGTGCCCTGTTGCACATATAGTCTACGTGCGTGTCCCATTTGAGTTTGTGGTTGAAGAAGAAACCCAGGTAGCGTATTGTGGTCGAGGGAGTGATGATGTAATATGTGTGGCGGGGTGGATCTGGGAGGATGAGTCGGTTTGGTGGGGGCACGGGCTTTCTAGAATATGGTTTTTGGAAGTATATTAGTTCAGTTTTGTCTGGTTCGCACTCTAGGCTAGAGCGACAAAGCCAGTCTTCGCACTGTCTATACCTCTCCCGAAGAGTGTGGTTTACCTCTTCCCATGTGTTGCCGTGAGCGAATATGATGCCATCGTCTACGTACATTCCCAGAGAGGAGTTGTTGTCGGGGGGTCGGAGCTTTAGGAGTGTTGAGGTGTAGATGGCCGAGAGGATTGGTGATAGTGGTGAGCCTTGAGGGGTGCCTAGTGGTTGGTCGTCGACATGGTTGGTTTTCCCGTTGAAGGATAGCTGGACCTTTCGGTTGTTGAGGAAGGAGTTGACCCAGCCGTATATTTCTGGGGGAAAGCCGAGGTTTCTTAGAGTTTGGACCATGCGTTGTCTGTGGACGTGGTCGAAAAAGCCTTTGATGTCGAAGAGAAGTGTGCCGCATAGGCGTTGGGCTCTGAAGGATGCTTGGACGTTGTGGAGGAGTGTGAGCCCGGCGTCGATGGTTGAGGAGTGGGCTCTTGTGCCGAATTGGGTGGTGGGTAGGATGCCGAATTTATCTGCGGAGAAAAGAAGGCGTCTGGCGACTACCTTTTCCATCAGTTTACTAAGACATTCTATAAGGGAAATTGGTCGGTATGATTTGGCGGTAAGGTAGTCGCTTTTCCCAGGTTTGGGTATTACGACAACAATAGCTTTACGCCAGAGTTGTGGGTGATGTTCTGCTGTCAGCATACGGTTGAAAAGGGAAGTGACGAAAGCGGAGATGGGTTCCCAAGCCAGTTTCAATATATGCCACGATATTCCACTTTCACCTGGGGTGGACTTGTTGCTACATTCGGTCAGACGTTCGTGTATCTCGTCTTCCTGAATGGGGGTGTGGGGTCTTGGTTGGACTTGAGGGGGGTCGTCCGGTTGTGTGGTCTCAATGTCGCCTAGAGGGTTGACGAAGAACTTCTTCTTGAGGATGGTGCCGATCTCTTCGTGGCTGAAGACGAGGTTGTTGTCCTCCGAACGTAGTGCTGGGATACCATCTAGTTTTCTACCATGTCTCCACTTTGCGGAGTCCCAGATAGAGAGCTGCTCTATTTCTTTGTCGTAATAAGAGCGCTTGGTTTTTCTAGTGACTTTATTGAATTCGCGGTTAGCTCTTTTCCTTTCCGGTGAGTCTCGCGGGTAAGAGCGGACTACGTCGAGTGCCGTTTGGCACTCGTCGTTCCACCAGGGGTTGCCTGTTCCTTTATTCGGACCCTTTACCTTAAATTGGTTGAGACACACGGATACTAGTGCGTTCTGTAGATCCGTTGCGTCATGGTCAATGTCGGTGGGATGAGTGGATTGTCGGATAGGTGGTAGGCGTGCGCAGATTTCTTCACGCCATTTGTCTTCGTCTTTATCCGATTGAAAAGATACCGAGAAAACTTGGCGTGGTTGTTGTATATCGCCTCGATGTGTCCCGTCGATGGTCCATTGTAAGTGAATACCTGCATGGTCCGAGCCAACTGACGCTTTCCAGTCAATTTCGGGGGGGGTGATGATTGTTTGGAGGGTGGCGTCGTTGACCCAGGTGAGGTCGAGGGTAGAGTCGCGTTGTCCTTCAGTACCTCTTCGGGTTGGAACACCTCTGGTGGTAGTGAGGGTGAAGAGTTGTGATGCCATCCATTGGTTGATATGATTGGCGTTTGGTGTGGGGTTGATATCTGGGGGGGACCAAAGCGGTGAGTGAGCGTTAAAGTCTCCTACTATAATCGTCGGGATGGTGGGGTCTGTGTCCATGTCTAGAAGGGCTTGTAGAGCTGTTCTGTCTTCGACATCGTTGTAGAAATTGATGATCCGTAAGAGGTGTTTGTTGATACGGATGTCGACGATCATTAGGCAGGGGTGGTGGCAGAGGTCAAGTCGTGGGATGACTCGTGCTGGGTGGCGTCTGTATTTCGAGGCTGTGCGTGAGTTTTTACGGGCGTAGATCATAACTTTGGCTCTTTTGGAGCCGGAGAAGTATGGGTAGTATATTTCCCATTTACGGTTACTTACTCCCCCTAGTACGTCTATTCCTTCTTTGTTGGTGTCGTTGCGAGCAGTACCGATAGTGTCGAACCATGGTTCTTGAATACATATGATGTCGTGGTTTGAGTTGGTTTCTAAAAGAGCGTGAGATAAGGCGTTACGTCGCCTCATGTTTACGGAGAGGATGTTGGTGTGATGCATAGTTAAATGACGCAGTTGGATGGGTCTGGTGTGATCTGTTTGATTGTGTTCTGTAGGATCGACCATTGTTCGGTCTGGTTAGCGGTCATAAAGGTGGAATAGTCGATGATGTTAGCAACCATATCGATGAGGACGGGTGAGATCATAGATATGGGTTCGTAAATGGTCAATAGAAGTTCGACCGCCTTACGCTTTATGTTGTTCTGTTGTTGTAGTTCTTCGGGGGTTGGAGGGGGGGTAAAAACATCATCTGGACCCACAAGTGTTTGTTCCCGGGGGAGGATGTGGTAGAAGTACATTCTTGGAGTGATTTGTACCGGGTTGTTGATGTCTTGCGAGTATTGTTGGCATATACTATCGATGCGGACTTGTGGATCCGCTCTCGGGTCGATGAGCGAGATATGTTCTTTGATGTCTTCGACTTTGAGGGGGAGTCCGTACTTAACAGCGCATCTTGCTGCCATACTGTCGAGCCCTTGGAACTTACCGTCTCCCTGTCCACCCCATTGTTTGTCGAGTTGATATAGGAGGTCGATAGCGTTTTCATTGCCTTCTACGTCTACGATATGCTTGAAGGCTGCCTTAGTCGTCTTCTACGGCCTCTCCGAGACCTTACAAGGCCATCTGCGACCAGCTAAGTCGTGAATGCCCTTCTACGAGCTCAAGTCGAGCTAAGCGCCGTGGTAGCGTTACATTCTTATAGACGAGTGAGAATAGTGGTATTGGAAAGAAGACCAAGATGCTCTTCTTGGTCTTCGCAAGCCACTATTTATACATATTCTAGAGGCAGCTTTGAAGCTCCTCTCTAAGTCGTATCCAGTAGCGTAAGTAGCTCGAACCCTACTACAGCTATCCTAGTAACGAGTCATACCAACTATCACATGTTAGTACGACTTGTGCTGACTGATGATCAAAGTCCATGACTAATACTCCCTTACTACCGTAGTCATAACCGTATAGTAAGAGTCCGGATCTCCTCCCCATTCGTACTACCAAGTCCAGAAAGGTCCGACCACGACAAATGTCCAGCAGGACAATTGGGCGGAAGCACTTCCAGTGGCACAATTCGCGCACAACTCCTGGCCAAATGCGACCACAAAGCACTCCCCATTCTCACTCATCATGGGATGGGAACCACGAACGACATGGGTCTCAAAACCTACGCAAGTACCATCGGTCGACCAACGCCTGGAGGAGATGGTCGTGAAATGACAACACGCGCAAGATTGCATTAAGCATGCGCAAGACCTCATGGCCAAAAGGGGAAGAACCCGCTTCATCCCTTACACGGAAGGAGCCCAGGTCTGGCTAGAAGGGACGAACTTGAGAACGTTCTACCCCACCGCAAAACTAGCCCCTAAACGTCACGGCCCGTTCCAAATCAAGAAAGTTCTATCAGAGGTGACGTACGAGTTGGAGCTGCCAGTCACATGGAAGATACACCCAGTATTCCACGCGAACCTCCTCACACCATATAAGGAGACGGAACTACATGGGGAAAACTTCCCACGCCCTCCCCCTGACCTCATGGATGGAGAAGAAGAATTCAAAGTGGAGCAGATTCTGGGGTCACGACTCCATGGATGCGGGCGTAAACTCCAGTTCCTAGTCAAGTGGAAAGGATTCCCAATGAGCGACAGCTTGTGGGAGCCAGCTGACCATGTTAAACACGCGCCGGACGTAATCGCCGACTTCTATCGCTGACACCCGACAGCTGATGGGGCAGGATGAAGGTTATAAAAGACGAGAGGTTAGAGGACGGTCTGCACAATCACTATGTTGACTCCCACCACCCATAACACTGCCCCAGCCACTGGTCGCCCCTGTCCCCCGTCCACTCTCATCCTTGAACGACTCACAGTCCCCTCCCAGTCTGAAGGGATCCCGACTCCGTTTGTGTCCTGCACCCCGTACTCGGTCGTCCCGTCAAGACCCCCCACTCCAGTCCTAGCCATCGCCCTTAACGTCTCCCCTACTAGTCCTACACCCCCGCCTTCCTCTCCACTGCCACTGGAACCTACGGTAGCCCCACTCCTCGAAGCACCCCCAGGCCTCACACCAGTCGTTCCTATGTCACAACTAGCCTCCGACCTTCCACATCCCTATTCGCTGACACCTGCCATACCCCCACGACAACTCCGGCCCGATCCTCGGCTCGCATCGTTAGATGACGACGAGGAACCGGTTGACAAGGGGGATGATGAGGAGTCAGATGACCCTGGGCTACCATTCTTCCTCAACGCCCCTGATACCCCGTTTTTCTTCCCACTGATGATACCTCTGGAGGACGATGTCACGAAGGTCCGGGTGAAGTACATTTACTATCGCCGGGACTACCGCGAGATTGTCAGTACCCTCGGCAGAGGGAAACCTTGTTACTGCCAGGAGGTCTACTTATCGACGCCACACCCCACCGCTATGCACCCCGCCATCTCACCACACCAACTCGCCGTCTTCAGCCCACAGGACCCTCAAGCTGTTACTATCAATGAGGTGCTGAACGAACTCAAAAACCCCCACCTCTTGGCGGAGGTTGCGAGGCTGCAGCAGTGCCTCGGAGATAAGATCGCTCTGGACGTGCGACAAGCGGACTTGCGCCGGCTGGAACAGGAGGCCACGAGGGACCAGTTTCACTTGGATGCTAAACTACAGGGCATCACGAAGCGCATGCAGTACGCAGGCGCCATCCCCCTTATCACCAATAAATATAAATTCGTTGAGCTCACCACACGCCCTATACGCCCTCGCCACTACTTTCCTGAGCTTCCGCTCGTGCCATGACCCGGAGGCCCCGTCAAGATGCCGCGCTTGGTAGACGGGCCTAGCCGGACGCAGAAGAGGCGCAAGTGTTACTTGTGCAAGAAGTGTGGGCACAAGATGAGCGAATGCCCCAACAAGCTGCCAACCGGCGTTTGCGTGTGGTGCGCCAGCCGAGCTCACGCCTCTGAGAATTGCCTCATCCACCGCCTCGCACCCATCACCCTGGCGTTCGAGGAGCCCTCTGAGCGCCCCCGCTGGTGCGGGAAGTGCTTGAGGTTCGATGCTCGGCACGATGAGATCGAGTGCCCACAGTATGAAGCGTGTAGGAGGTGTGGAGAACGCGGAAGGTATCTATTCCTCCGCCGTCATGTCTGCCCAGTGGACGATCGAGACGATGAAACTAATGACCCCAGCGCTGATGTATATGACTACGTTGGCAGTGACTGAAGTTGTGGCGACTTCAGGTCTAACAGGGGGGTAATGTTACGATTTTCCTTCCTGTTCCCTTGGACGCTTCCATTCCTTGCTTCTTATCCCCCGCACTCCACCTTGATACACCCCTAGCTCCTCACGTGCCCAACCGTTTTGGCTAATCCCTTCACCGCACGATACGTCTTTACGCCCCCTTCCTTGTATATCAAAGTTCACGGCGCTCCGGGCTCAGCTGACTCGCACATGACCCCGCACAATTACCATGATTCTTACTATAGTGATTCCCTTGTTCCGCTTTCACTCAGAATCCATATATCGCGCCATATGTTTGTTGCATACAAACATCCTGTACTAGTATATAAGTCGCACGCTACCTAGCTTGTACGGTAGACTTGACTTCTTGTGTAATACCACATCGTTGTCAATCCACGAACGACTTATACGCTCGCTGTTTCACTTGAGCACGACTTTGGTTCGCCTTTGCGCTTGAACCCCAGAACTCCCAACTACCACCTGCATGTCTGAGGAGACCATGTGGTGCTTATTCATCATCGAACTTGGTCTTAACTGACTAACTCGCATCCCGTTACCTCAGCTTGAACAACTTAGTGACGTGCACGTCGCACATAACGTTCCTGTGGTAACGTTACACACGCCACCATAGCGTTGCCGGCGACGGGCTCTTCAACCCACTGCTCCACTTGGACTGGGAGAGGTCGAGGTGAGGACACCTCACTGTCAACAAGAGATGCACAAAGCCGATCGACTTCGGGCGTCGTGAGTGGGATGGTGTTGAGTTGCTGGCCGTCTTCAGTGACCAGCCACCAGCTGGCGGGATTGCTGGTGTTGGGGGTGTGCTCCACAGGGACGAGGCTTTGAAGGGCAGTGATAAGTTCTTGATGGGTGATAGGGCCCGTGTTTGAGGCAACATGAGCAATGGCATCGGCAGCCGAGGGAATGGACATTGTGGAGAGGATGGAGGAGAGGATTCCAGATTGAAAGATGTGGGAGGTTGATGGGGGTTGCAGTGAGGCCCCTTGAGCTTTTAAGCCTTTGGTCGAGCAGGGATTTAATGAATGGTACTCAGCTATGGCTTCATCAGTGAACATGTCATCCTTGTCAACCCACTGATTCTCCGAGTTGGGGTATCCCTTCCATTTGACCAGGTATTGAAGGCATTTTGTCCTGCCAAAGTGCCGATGGTCCAGAATCCTTTCGATTTCATATTCTTCTTCTCCTTCTACCAAATCTGGTGGTGGGCGCTGGAAATTTTCTCCGTGCATGAGTGTTTTGCGATAAGGTGTGAGAAGATTGATGTGAAACACAGGGTGTATGCTCCATTGCGTGGGAAGTTCCAGTTGGTAGTTAACCGGTGACAAGACTTGTGTGATTTTGAAGGGACCGTGCCATCGAGCTGCTAGTTTAGGGGTCAGCTGATTGGTTCGCAAGTGTCGGCCTTCTAACCATATGTAATCTCTGACTCAGAGTTTGGGTGTGTCTCGGTGTTTTACCCACAGTGATTGTGCCTTTTTGATAAGGTCCTGTGCCTCTCTCTGGGCTTCGTGGAATTGTTCGAGCCTCGTGGTGATCCTTGGGATCGGAGAAGGCTTATTGAGCCAATCAGCACGCAGGTTATATCCCATGAGGAGTGAAAATGGGGACTTCCTTGTCGTCTCATGGGGCCAGTTGTTATGCGCGAACTCCACTATTGGTAGAAAGGCCACCCAGTTATCTTGTCACTCATTGGCCCAGAACTGAAGATATTGTTCCAGCCATTGATTGGTTCGTTCTGATTGTCCATCTGTTCTGGGATGATATGCCATTGATATGTTTTGTTGAATCCCAAGGATCTGGCATAACTCTTGGGTGAACTTAGACATGAATTGCAGGTCCCTGTCACTGATGATTTTGGATGGCAATCCGAAACGCTTGAAGACATGAGTCACGTAGAGCCTGGCGGTCTCTTCTGCCATGACTTCTTTGTTGCAGGGGATGAACACTGACGCCTTGCTACAGTCATGGTCCGTTACAGTGAGAATGGTGTCGTGGCCTTGTGACCTCGGAAGTTTGGTGATGAAGTCGAGCGAGATGGTTTCGAATGGGAGTGCATCTTCTTTGGGAGTGATGGGCATCAGTGGGGCTCTTGTAGGTCTTGTGTTGACTTTGTGGCGTTGACATTCGGCACATCCTTGTACATAGTTCCACATGTCCATCTTCAACTCAGGCCACCAATATCTTCGTTCCACCAGTCTCATCATTCGCACGATTCCGGGGTGTCCATGCACCGGCGTGTCATGGTGTGCAGCAATGAGTTTCTGTTTCTCATCTAGTGATCCAGTGATTACGTACTTTCCCTGATGGTACCACGCTCCGTTGATGAACTTCAGCTGTTGGGGGTCTACCCAGTACCACAGAATGATCTCCGTTTGGGGTGGGTCTTGTGCCGCTTGTACCATGTGTAGCGGTATGACTTCTCGCTACGCCAAGCCAAGTGAATGAAGTTGAACTGCCAAGGGCGAAGACTCAACTTGACGCGGAGATAAATCACGCGCCGAACTCACAGTCAACGTGGAGCGTGTGTACACTAAAGCACCTTTACACAAGGGGCGAGCACACGATGTCACACGGTGGTGAGCTGAGTGGAGAACCAAGAGGACAAGTTAGATAGGCAGAGGTAAGGAAGTACAGAGGGATGCGCACCTGAGTGGAGAACCAAGAGGACAAGTTGGTTCCACTCAGGACGCTACAGGCAAGCTTAAATATCTACTGCGGCTGCGATTAAGTCGGAGCTTAAACACTGTTACTAAGTGTAAGGTAATCGACTATGACTAAAGAGCTGACGCGTCGTGTCTATTAATAGCCTTATCTTTAGTGCTGACTGATGCACTGTCATCAAGGCTGACTACGTATGACGTGTCGCTGAGTAAAACCTAATACAGCGCGTAATACATGCCCACTAAGCGTAATCTAGAGTGTACTAGAAGGTTCTATCCTTATCTACCAATCAGAGAGTCTGTCTGTATATAGGATGTGACCATAAAGGGATATCCCGTGTATAGAAGTACTTTCCCATGGTCACGTGATCAAAAGTGCACGATATTTCACGTGACTAACTAGAAACGTGATGGCAGGTCACGTGATCCACAAGAGGCGAAAATGAACGCGTCCGTGACACCATGGTTGTTCGTGCAAAGACGTCTTCGGGTAGTACGATTACATCCTCGTTGTCTTGGTCGCCCTGGTCGTAATCTGGTCGTCTGGAGAGTGCATCTACTTGGCCGTTCTTCTTTCCTGGGATGTGGTGAATCTCAAAGTTGTATTCCATTAGTTCAAGTACTTCCCTGGCGACCCTTCGGCTTATCTTCTGTGGTGTCTTCCAGTACTGGAGGTTCATATGATCCGAGTAGATTTTGATCTTATGCAGCGATCCTGCCAGTAGTGGTCTCCAGTGTTGAAGTGCTTTGATGATGGCCAGTAGTTCCAGGTCGTATATGTCATAGTTCCTTTCTGCCTCATTGAGTGTGGCCAAATAGTAGCCGATCGGGTGCCGTTTGCTGTCCTCTTTTTTCTGGAGTAGTACTGCACTGGTCACGAATCCTGAGGCGTCCACTTCGAGTTCGAATGGATCGTCCAGCTTCGGGTGGGCGAGCACCAGTTCTTCTGTGACTAAAGCTTTGAGTTTTCGAAACGCTTTGTCTTCCTCGTCCGTCCATCTCCATTCCATGTCCTTCCTCGTGAGTTTGTTGAGCGGTTTGGCGTGTGTGGCAAAGCCGCAAATGAAAAGTCGGTAAAAATTGCAAAAGCCCAGGAATGAGCGTACGTCATGGACCTTTGTGGGTGTTGGCCAGTCCTTGATGCTGGAAATTTTTACCAGGTCCATGCGTGTCACCCCCTTTTCAAGGATTACCCCCAGGTAATCCATTCGCGGCTTGTTGAAGAGGCATTTTTCGAGTTTGAAGTACAGGTCATGTTCTAGGGCTACCTGCAGTACGTCACAGACTGCATCTTCGTGTTCTTGTTGTCCTGCTGGGTCCCTTGTTGCGATGCCGATGTCGTCCATGTAGACTCTTATGACGGTGCCCTTTTGCTCGTGTTTGGTGATGGTGTCCCGATAGATGGCGTTCATCATTGTTTAGAATGTGGCTGGGGAGTTGGTGAGTCTGAAGTACATGACCGTTGGCTCGAAGAGACCGTACCGTGTCTTAAACGCCGCTTTGTGTTTGTCACCTTCCCTAATATGCACGTTGTTGTATCCCCATCAAACATCAAGCTTGGTGTAGGTGTGGGCTTGGCTGAGATCGGTGATGAGGTCCGAGATAAGGGGTAGTGGATACTGGTTGCAGATGGTGACGGCGTTTATCTTCCAGTAGTCTTGCACAGGTCGTAGCTTTCCATCTTTCTTTTTAATGAAGAAGAACGATGATGCGTATGGTGATTTTGATGGTCGGATGTACCCTTTCTTGAGTTGTTCATCCAAGAATTCCTTCAGCTTGCCGTCTTCCTCTTGGGTCATAGGGTAGATCTTGCAGTCGATGGCCGGGGGCATATTCTCCTTAAATTCGATGGCATGGTCCCATGGTCTGGACGGTGGAAACCTGTTCGATGCTTCTTCACTAAAGATCTTCACGAAATCTTGGTAAGCGTCTGGCAGTTCCACCTTGTCATGAAACTGCTTAGCTTTGATGGCCAGCTCGGTGGCTGTAGAGCACATGGAGCACTCTTCCGCAAGTTCTTCGATTATGTCTTGTTTCTCCTCCTCTGTCTTGACTGAGCCAATGATGTGGTGTTCCTTACTGGGATTTATAGACCTGATGACGACTGGGAGCATGTCTTCGTGAATGGTGGCGTATCTCCAATTGATCGTGGGTTCATAGGTTGCGAGCCATGGGTATCCCAATACCAGGTCTTCATTTCCGATGTCCATGACCAGAAAGTGGAGCTTCTGGCATTTCTGGTTAGTCTGGACTTCAAGATTGATATAGTGGGTGATACTGCCCGCTTTGTTCTCCATATTGTCTATATTCCATATCTTATGGGGGCGACCTAGTGGTTGTAGACCAAGGCCCATTCTCCTGGCAAACGATGGTCGTATGAAGTTGTCGGTGGCTCCCGAATCTACGAGAGCTTTAATGTCGGCCATTGAGTAACTTGTGCGAATTGCTACTGGAATTTGAAGTGAACGGTAGCGAGTCATGATTACAGAGTTACAATTAACTGCCCTCACCCAGGCTGATGGGTTCAGGCATTCTGAAAACCCTCCTTTCCCCACATTTCTTGGAGGATGAGGTCTTTTACATCATCCAATTCTCCTGCTACCCCTGCCAGCCAGTCCTTGGCCCTTTGCTGTGGTGGAGCGATTGTAGCTCGTGCTTGGGCAGGTAGTTCTTCCTGCGTGTAGTAGTCGGTTTCTGTCATCCGACTAGTGGTAGGCTGGGACTGCGGCTGTTGACAGTTTTGTGAGAAGTGTCCTGGTCTGTTACAGTTGTAACAGATTACTGTCCTCATATCTCAGGGTTGACCTCCTCCCTGTCCATATCCTCCTCGTTGTGGTCGAGGGACAAAGGGTCTGTTGACATCCTGTAACGCTACCACTGCGTTTAGCTCGACTTGAGCTCGTAGAATGGCGTTCATGACTTAGCTGGTCGTAAGTACCCTTGTAGAGTTTCAGTAAGTCCGTAGAAGATGACTAAGGCGATCCACAGTATACGCCCAACCAGTACCAAGGCAACTCCGACTTGTCGCGTCGAAAGGGCCAGGATCCTAGACTCGAAGGTCAGGACTCAAAGACGAGGTCTTCCCTTAGGAGTAGAGGGAACTCAAGGGTTCCCCCAAGATTTAGAAGACGAGGGTGGTATTGGAAGAAGACCAAGATAGCGTTTCTTGGTCTTCGCAGCCCACTATTTATACATATTGTAGAGGCAGCTTTAAAGCTCCTCTTCAAGTAAATACCCAGTAGCATAAGTAGCTCGAACCCTACTGCCGCTATCCTAGTAATGAGTCACAATAGTAATCACATGCTACTGTGACTGTGCTGACTGATGCGATGTCCATGACTAATATACGCTTACTATGGTAGTCATAACCCTATAGTAAGCGTTCTCCTCAATCTTCGTACCATACTAAGAAGTCCGATCGTAACACTGGCATTGTTGAGTCGACAACTCGGAATTGTCCTTGTACTGTTGGGACGCACACTGTGGATTGCCTTAGTCATTTTCTACGGACTGACGGAAACTTTTAAGACTCTCTTCGAATCTGCTAAGTCGTGAACGCCATTGTACGAGTCCAAGTCAGACTAACGCTGTGGTAGCGTTACATGTGGTTTAGACTGACAACAGCAGTTCTTGCCACCATTATCAGAGGTAATCTCTGCTCACCCAAGAATGTGGTGAATGGTCTCAAACCATTAAATACTAATGACACATTTGAAATCCACAAGGACCTAGTCCACCCTCTGACGGAGGGAGCTACGGTTCATCATATGGCACTCCAAATTGCGGAAGCATACAACAAAACATGCAACAACCCCTACAAAATTTCCCCTGGGGAATTTTATGATAGCCTCCTCAAAGTACAAGTCAACACTCTCACCAAAGCAGTGAAAACCAAAGCTGCAAACAACCTCGACACCTCAACCATACACCAGCAAGTCTGCAAAGAAACCCTCAAAAACGACTCCACTTTGGCCAAGATCAATAACAAGGTCAAACAAGCAATATTTGCCGAACTCAACAAAGAAGCCATGGACGATATTGACACCTGGCATGAAATATATCGAGAAGAATTCAAAGACATAATGCATCAATACATTGGCATCAACAAATTCGGTATTGACCCATACTTTATCAAACCTGACCGCAAGGGTAAAAGATGGGCAAAATCAAGCACACCAGAGCTACAACAGTCCAATGAAGAAATTGAAAGAATCATGCATGTTGACTGCCAAGTGCAGATTGATGCCATGTGTAGTGTCACCCTCACTGAAATGACTAATGAGCTACACAGAGAAATCGCAGCCTACAAATCTGCAGAACTCATCAGACTTCAAGTGGAAGCCAACCAACACCTACAAGCTGAAATTGAAGCACTCAAGACCCAGTTCCAGGAGGAACACGAAGCACAAGTATACCAACATTGTGACGACATCAGAGATCAGATTAAATTGTGGAAGGTAAACCATGCTAATGCAAGGAAGTTCAACTTTATCAAACATGAGGCCAAAAACCTCGGTTACACACTCACCACTATGTTACACTCCGTAGGGCGTACTTCGGGAGATCGCACTTGACTGGTCTTCAAGGGTTCCTTAATGACTTTGGATATACCCACTCTTGTTCTGTCGCTTGAGCTAGTGCTTGCTGCCATTCTTGGTCTTTGAGGATAAGTCCGAAATGGACGATCTGTAGGACTTGGATAGCAACGAAAAGATAGAAGAAAGGAATGACTTCGCTCGTATATGCTGAGCTTGCACGCTCAATCAATCGGTCACGTGATCGGGGAGGGAAGGGGGTAACACCACTGTAGCAGAGGGATGAACTCCGAGGTCTGTGTAGGGTATGGACACCACTATAATGCTGGACTAACTCCGAGGGCACGTAGGGCAAAGAGAAGAGAATGGATTGAGAGCAGAGGGGAACTGGGGACACTGCTAGACTAGTTGTATGGACAGTCCAAGAAGTCAAAGCTACCGTCTAAGGTCGCTTCTACTGTCTACTTATACACATCCAGGGAGCTTTCAAGCTCAGCCTGAACTCCGACAATCAGTACTTATCGTCCAATGGGAAAACATACAACATGAGGCAGAAACTGCGGAACTGTGGAGAACACATGTCCAACACCACTGATGGTGGCTGAAACATACAGTCCATGGGCACATCATGCCACAGGGACGAGGCACGGGAAAGTCAACACAAATACAGTAACGAATCACAAACCAGGCACAATTGATAACACATGTTCCAATCCAGGCACAAGCTCATCTGGACTCTTCTGGTGCATTCTAGGCCAGGTCACGTGCCAGGGTCACGTGACGGGCAATGACGTCATCAGGTGCTAATCTTCCGGACCTTGAGGCGGGTCTTGCAGGACTACAAATCTTGATGACAGGATGGCAGCGTGTAGGTGTAGCGCATGGTTTTGGTGGTATTTCCAGAGGTGTTCCCTAGCCTTGGCTTCTTCAGTTGCCTGGGCATCAGCATCCAGGGCTTCTCGGGGGTTTGCGGGGTTCCAGGCGACGAACTGCACTGGAGACAAATCTTCTGGGTCACGTGGTGGCATAGTGGCGCGTTCCGGAGGGCCAAACATAACAACTATATCCACAGACGCTCATAAACCAAACTCAGACCTGGTACAAGCAGACCTCGAATGGCTCACATCATCTCAAGCATCCTCACGGGCACCTTTGCAAGGGTGTCACGATCACGTGACACGTGACGTGGGTCGGACTAACTCCATGTTTGACAGCGAATGTGCCAGTGGATTTGACAGTGCATCAGTGGTAGTACAGCAAAGCAAAGAGCCTTCAGAAAATAGTAACAAAAATCCCAGTCTGTAAGATATATAAACTGTAGTAGTTGCCTGTAGTCTCCCTTGTCTTAGTTTCATTTGTGAATCCAGCCAATTTCATTCTACCTCAGAGTGATAGCGCATCCCTCTTGTCTCTCAGCATTTTCCTGGCAAAGCGAAAACCCTTTGCCCATCATCACACTCATTCCGAACTATCGCCCCTCTGTTAAGCTTCTTGCTGAAGTTCTTCCAAGAGAACCCCGAACGTCCTGGCTGGGACATAACAAAAACTAAGACCTACCACCTGGACCCGTGCTCGTTGTGCGTGGCGATAAATCTGAACCCTCAATCTCGGCATGGACAGTGAAGTCAGTACTAGTACTTCCGCGGAGCCATCCTGGAACACACGCAATCAACGTTGTTCACCCCAAAGCCATCTTCTGATTGCGCCTTCATCGAACCTGCACTAGACCCCACCGATTTTACAGAAAGACACGTTGTAGTACGCCAAACAACTCCTAGTATCAATCACCTCTCCAGAGGAGGAAGTTTCTGGGAAGTGTTACATTTCGACCTTGGACCGTCTGACCCGGTTGTGAACTCTGACATGTTCGTGATGACTCGGCACATTAGTAGTAATATGTCATGGACTTCGGATCTTGTTGCCTCGTGCCCCAGCTGACTGATGATCTCTATTGTTGTACATGATGTGTCTTATGCCCTTCTCTCCGAGTTCTATTGTTGTATGATAGTCGTATTACATCGTGGATGACTGATCCCTAGGATCCCTGTCTTAGGGTTTACGCTACTTACGCTATTGGCTACTTACGAGTTTGAGCAGAGCTAGAACTAGCTTCCTTACTTGTATTTAAGTTCGTAGTAGGACGGACCAGGATCCCCATCTTGGTCTTCTTCGAAATACCACATCCTCCACTTGTCTTCTGTGCTAGGGACTCGAAGTGTCCCTAAGTGAGCTAGCTCCAGCATATCCCTCCACGACCAAGAGGGGATCCCCATGACTTCGTCTCCAGTTCCTTTGTGAATGGTAGACTTTCCAACCTCATCTTATCCACCCAATACCACGTGCCACCTTGTATTCGAGTACCTCAACACTAGAACCGCAAGGCCTACTCACTGCTACTACATCGTTGACAACCCTCAGTGGAGATACGTACGGAAGGTTGACAACCCACCCCCTGGTGTGCCGATTGACCATTTGCTTTACACTTACCGCAACTCCCTTGGAGCCTACCAGCGTCATCCCGCGGTCTTTCCCGACTCTCCCAACAACCACCGATACTACCCGAGAGGGAACCCACATCACAACAGCATCTAAGTCAGACGAACGTCTGTGGTAGACGTTACATTAAGACCAAGATCCATCAACGTGGCTTCCACAGCAGTAACAACCCATGATCTTTGGATCCCGTTCTGGCTGTACCATATCGATAGAAGGGGGGAGCATAACGTCCCCAAGCAATACCTCAAAGAAGCCTTTTGGCAGACAGAACAAGGAGACCCAGGCTACGTAGTCCTTTATACTTACAAAGATGGCAAAACTGGACTTATTCCAGTAGAGTTCAACTTCGAACATACTTGCTGGACAGAAATCAAGTGGGACGCACTCCATTACAAACTACAAGTTGTCAGACCCGCAGGATCGAGCCTCAAACTCGACATACTCCAAAGCAAAGTCACCACCAGAGATCAGTGGGGCCCACTTGACAGACAAGAAGAAGAACCAATCCGTTCACCAACACCCAAGACGCCTGCACCATCCCCATCACTAGGGAGCAACCCAGAGGAAATTTGTATCCTCCAAGCTCAGGAAGAAGCAGAAGAAGCACAATTGGAACTAATAGCTGAGTCGATCCCCACAGACATGACTACTACCATCACCGAACAACCCACTACGTTCCAGGAACCCGCACATATTAGTCGTGGAGAAGGTCCGCCGCCTGGGGGACATGGAGGCGGAGGAGGAGACGACGGGGGAGGAGACCCCGGAGGACCCCTCTTTATGGGACCAAACGTCTCAAGTGGGACCAAGCCCGAGAAATTCATGGGCAAGGAACCCCTCGTCTTCACAGGCAATCGCACCAAAGTCCAACAGTTCCTCACACAATGGGAACTATTTGTCGAAACCAACTATGACAACCCTGCGTTCACTCTCCCCTACCGAAAAGCACTGATATTCCTCACCTATATCCAGGGGGATCATGTCAACAAATGGGTTTTGTCCACCACCAAGTGGGTTAAGGCGTACAAGGCCAAACACGGCCCCTATGACAAATGGATCTGGGAGGCCATCGAACTGGGCTTCCGCAACACTTTCGCTGACACCCTAGAGAAAGAAAGGGCGCAACAGGAGTTACAGAAAGGTTTCCAGATGGAAGGACAAGACATCGACTCGTACATCGCCAAGTTCGAAAAAGCAGTTAGGGAAGCCAGATACCGCTTCGATGACTCCTTAGTCCTCGACAAATTCATGAGCGGACTCCCTGTGGAACTCTACAAGAACACATACAACTTCCACAGTCCCAACACCTATGCCCAGTGGAAGGTGGCCACGCTGGAGCAGCAACGCAAATGGATGCACCTACAAACATGTTTGGGGGGATGTAAACCCCCGGGGCCTGGTAAGCCCGGTAATACTTCCCTCAGAACTTTCAATGCTCCAAACTGCCCCCAGCAGCCTCGCCAAGGATGGCAAGCATTCCAGAACCACCCGAATGCCATGGACACCACCCCAGGAAGAGTCAGGGCACGTCTAGCAGGATCTGAAGAGATAGACTACGCCAAACCACCCTACACTCAGCAAGGAGGGCGCCCGCAAAATCGGGGAGTCATCGATATGAAGAACGTCAACTGCTACAACTGTGGCAAACCGGGACACTTCCAGCGCAACTGCCTCCAAGCCCGCCACCCACGCAACAACGCAAACTGGCAACCACGCCAAGGATGAGGGGCCTTCATCGAAGAAGTACAAAGCATGCAAGAAGAACCCCTGATCCAATTTGAAGACGACAGCGGCAGTAGCCGCAGCACCCATGCCACCACTGATATTGTTACGTTTGGTCCTCCGAAGCACGCCACTACCCCCCCAAGCGACTCAGAAGACCCGCCTCCAGTGCAATTCGTCGCCTGGAACCCAGCAGGTACCCGAGGAATCCTAAACGCCGATGCCCAAGCAGCGGAAGAAGCCAAGGCAAGAGAACGCCTCTGGAAGTACCACCAAGACTGCGCACTGCACTTATGCACTGCCATCCTGTCATCAAGATTCGCAGTCCCACAGGACCCACCTCAAGGTCCGGAAGATTAGCACCCAATGACGTCATTGCCCGTCACGTGACCCTGGCACGTGACCTGGCCTAGAATGCACCAGAAGAATCCAGATGAGCTTGTGCCTGGATTGGAACATGTGTTATCGATTGTGCCTGGTTTGTGATTCGTTACTGTATTTGTGTTGACTTTCCCGTGCCTTGTCCCTGTGGCTTGATGCGCCCATGGACTGTACGTTTCAGCCACCATCAGTGGCGTTGGACATGTGTTCTCTGCAGTTCCGCAGTTTCCGCCTCATGTTGTATGCTTTCTCATTGGACGATACCTATTGATTATCGGAGCTCAGGCTGAGCTTGAAAGCTCCCTGGATGTGTATAAGTAGACCGTAGAAGTGACCTTAGACGGTAGCTTTGACTTCTTGGACTATCTGTACGACTAGTCTAGCAGTGTCCCCAGTTCCTCTCTGCTCTCAATCCATTCTCTTCTCTTTGCCCTATGTGCCCTCGGAGTTAGTCCAGCATTACAGCGGCGTCCGTACCCTATGCAGACTTCGGAGTTCGTCCCTCTGCTATAGCGGTGTTGTCCCCCTTTCCCTCCCGATCACGTGACCGATTGATTGAGCGTGCCAGCTCAGCGCATACGAGCAAAGTCATTCTTTTCTTCTACCTTTTCGTTGCTATCCGCGTCCTACAGATCGTCCGTTTCGGACTTATCCTCGAAGACCAAGAATGGCAGCAAGCGCTAGCTCAAGCGGCAGAACAAGAGCAGGTATACCAGAGGTCGTTAAGGAACCCTTGAAGGCCGGTAGAGTGTGATCTCCCGAAGTGCGCCTTACGGAGCGTAACATTAAGTCAAAGCTCTCCCACCCTTTTCCGCCTCGGTATACCAAGATGACAAGGCAAGGCAAGGCCAAGCAAGTTTCCCCTCCCGCACCAAGAATAGTGTTCGAAGGTGCACCAAGTCATGCCTCACACTTCCTAGATGAATGGACCAAATGGTCCTACAAGCTACGTCAAACATTTTCCCCCTATGAGATAGCTCTGATTTTCCTTTCCCGATGCCAAAGTCCCCACACATGGGAGTGGGTTGACCACGAAGTATGAAACCTCCGAGATGCCTGAAAGCGTGGTGTAGATGAAGAAGACAACTCCCTGTTGGAGCAGGTGGAGTGCGATTTCCAGAACGTTTGGTTCCCGCGTGACGACGCGAGAGAAGAATACGTGGAAGGTCCCCTGGAGTATGCAAGGGATGAAGAAGATGCCTCTCAAGGCTGGGAGGGCGATGATGCCCCGGTCGAAGATGACGGCGATGAAGATTGGATCGATGAAGAAAACGCGCCTGAAGAGGCTTATGAGCTGAGTCCCCGCCACCATTCTCATTCCCACACGCCCTCACTGTCGTCTATGGCAGAGTATTCTGAGGAAGAGCCTGATGAGGCTGGAGAATACGAAGAGCAATACGATTGGGACCAACCTACATGGGTTGATGGTGAAGAGTTCCATGACGCGCTGGAGGAGCTGTATGAGAACGACTACAATGAAGAGCATCCGTTCAAGGACAAGATCGACATGATGGATCCCTACAAGATCTTAAACCCTGACTACCGGCCAGAAGACGACCCATACTATGAACCGGAAGAAGAAGAAAGCGATGTTGACGATTACTACTTCCAAGACTCCGTGGCAGGACGGCCCGGTGAGGATAAGTATGAGTCAGAAGAGAGGGTCAAAGGCGAAGATGAGTACTCCCCTCCAGCCAGCTACAGTTACAATCGCCCACGAGAATTTGTGCCACCTGAACAGGTGTATTACGACATACCGCCTGGCGAG
>JAKELG010000245.1:0-55177 GCA_021527035.1 Lactarius vividus | reverse complement strand
CATGTCCCAAAATCCCTCCATGATAGAGGCAGTCCGTTTTTTTGGAGATAAGAATAGGTGGTAGATGGTGATGAGAGCATGTGTCAAGTTTCAACAAGTTCTCAAACATAAGAACTTGTTGGAATGTGATAAGTACGTAAGCCCTTATCTATAGCAGTTACGACATTACTGCCAGTATGCTTTCCTATTATGGTAGTTAGGATACATACTATACTGGGCGCAATTCGCCTCTGAGCAAAAAAGAAGTCTCATGACTAAGTCGAAGTGGTATTTACGTCAGGCGGTATGTAAAAACACGATATTGTGGACGCCTGTACTCATCACTTTTGCGCTTCCAGACATGGTGGGGCCATAGGGTATATAATGCCTCCTATGGGGAGGGAGGCAAATACAGATTCACTCTCTTTCTCACTTGTTGCACCCTCTCCACTCTATAGTCTCTCAACCTACTCAAAGGTGAGGACACCATCCTGATAGCTGCGTGCATTGCTGCGCTCAGAACTGTGCAAGAGTCTACAGGAGTTCGGGATTGAGATCCCTAGATCACCTGACTTAAAGTGTCATAAAGGATGACTTTTTGAAGTCCAGGGAATACTCCATATAAGACAGAGAGAAAGGACTCTCTTCTGCAGAGATAAGACTCATCTTATTCTGCCTTGACACTTCATCGACAACCTTATAAAACAGGTTCATCAACCTGAATTTCTGATAGATGTGGATCCTATCCATGATCTATTCTCTCCAAATCTACACTAACCCAACATCATTAACCAGCTTCTTGAAGGTTTCTCTTGGTAGGGACTTAGTAAGTCCGTCTGCTACCATGTCCTTCGTAGGGGTGCGTATCAGGTCTATGACCTTGTTTTCTATGTACTCCCTTACAGCGTGATGTTTGATGGGGATGTGTTTGGACCGTCTCCCAGTGACTGGATTTAGGGCTAAGTCTACAGCACCCTTATTGTCACAGTGAAGAGGTATGGGGGAGGAAGCCTCGTACCCCAGTTCCTCTAGGAACGTCCTGTACCACTGAGCTTGGTTTGCAGCCTCAGAGAGGCTCATGTATTCAGCTTCTGTGGTGGACTGGGCAACCATCTTTTGCTTTCTGGTACACCAAGAAATGGCGCCATGTGCAAGTAGATAGACATAGCCCAAAGTGGAGTGGTGATCTTCCTGATCTCCCCAGGAAGAGTCGCAGTAGCCGTGGAGGCCATCTCCAGTAATCCCTCCAGCGTAGCGCAACGATAAGTCCTTTGTAGTGTTCAGGTATGCCAGTACGTATTTGGCTAGGCGCAGATGCTGCTGGGATGGGTTGGAAGCAAATTGGCTAAGGTGTGCAACAGCAAAAGAGATGTCAGGTCTGCTTCCAATCTGTGCATATAGCAGAGACCCAATTATCTGTTGATACTTCTTTATCTCAGAAGTAGAGGCTTGATCTTCATATTTGATCAAGTGAGCCTCGGTGCCAGAGGGAAGAGGGGTATATACTGGGTTGGAATCCCTCATTCCAAACCTTTCAACTATGTCTTTGATGTAGTCTGATTGGTTGATTTCCATGGTGCAGTTAGCACGATCTCTGGTGATGTTAACACCGAGATATGATTGGATCTCTCCCAAATCGGTCATCTCATATCGGCTAGATAGAGATGCCTTCAGATCATTGATCATGTCCATAGAGTTTCCCAGTATAGTGATATCATCTACATATAAGATGACAAAAAGTGATCCACCCCCCTCTTGGAGATGGTACACGTATACTCCTGCATCAGAGTACGTCCACATGAAGCCAAGTTCAGTAAGAACTCCATGGAACTGTAGATTCCATGCACAGGAGGGCCTGCTTCAGACCATAAAGGGCTTTCTGAAGGCAACACACCATGTGTTCAGAGCCAGCTGTGACGAAACTGACTGGTTGCTCCATGTAATTTCCTCATCCAGTTCCCCATGTAGGAACACCGACTTGACGTCCATTTGGTGGATTTCCCAATCCTCTAGCATAGCTAACGCCAAAAGTAGTTGTAAAGACTCAAACTGGGCAACTGGAGAGAAGGTTTCATCAAAGTCCACCCCCCTCTGGTTGGGTGAACCCTTTTGCCACTAGCCTAGCATGAAAGCATCCATCCGCTTTCTTCTTAAAAACCCACTTGCACTTAACTACCTTCCTTCCAGCAGGAAGGGGCTCCAAACGCCAGACTTGTAGCTTTTCCAGGGCATCCAGTTCATATTGGCATGCCTCTTGCCACTTGTCTGCATATTCAGACTCCATGGCTTGCTTGTAGGTCTGAGGATCCCTATAGCCAGGGGCCTCTGCCGCATTCAGCAAGTTCATCATTGTAAGCCTACTGCTTCCCTGCACAAATTTGTCATTGTCCTCATTGTAATAGTGAGGGTTCTGACGCCTCGTCCTTGTGCTACATCTAGGTCGAGGAGGCGAAACTACCTGCTCAGTCCTCGGGCTTCTAGGGGTATCCCTAGGAGGACTGATGTCCCTATTGAAGTTAGGGGCAGGAATTGGCTGAGTGACCATAGGTGGCCAGTTTCGCCTTGTACATGTAGGTACAGGAGGGGAGGTCGCAGGAGGTGCGGAGGGGGGGGTCTGATAGATCGTTTGATCTGCTGGAGCTGGGGTGGCATTGGGTGGGGTGCTAGGCTGTTGTTCTTGTGGAGGGGTTACCTCCGGCACCTGTATAGTAGGGGGAACCACATTGGATGGTGGCACCTGAGGTGCAGTGGCAACAGCTGGTAGAGGCTGATCAAGCACTCTGATGTAAATAGTACCACCAGTGGAGTCAACGACCTCTTGTTCCGGCACTGGTGTAGTATATTGGTGAGGGATCAAGTCACCACGGGACAGGAAGACGTCTTCATCAAATGTAACATCTCGTGAAGAGATGAAGCGTCGGCTATGTCTGTCCCATAATTTGTAGCCCTTAGAAAGGGCTTCATAGCCCACAAACACAGCTTCCTTTGCTTTAGGATCTAACTTTTGCCGGTTGTGTTCTGGTACATGATAGTAGGCTTTGCAGCCAAATACTCTAAAGTAGGAGACATCTGGAACCGTACCATTCCAGAGCTCTAGTGGAGTTCTCCACTTATTAGAATGAGTGGGAGTGCAATTATAAATGTGCACAGCAGTCTCAACTGCTTGTTCCCAGAAACCAAGGCTAAGGCCTGCATGATGAAGCATGCTAGTGCCTTTTTCCATAACTGTATGGTTAAAACGCTTGGCTCTCCCATTCTGTTGTGGAGAATATGGCATGGTGAGGCGATGCTCAATGCCTGCTTCCAGAAGTATGTGCTTAAGTTCATTGTTGACATACTCGCCACCACGATCAGAGTGTAAGGATTTGATGGGCTTGTTTAACTGTTTTTCAGCCCACGCCTTATAGTGTAGGAAGGTATCCTTAAACTGATCTTTAGACTTCATATAAATGACGACTGCTGCTTTAGAAAGTCGTCTATGAAGGTGGCAAAGTATTTGTTCCCCTGAATAGAGTTACTCTGAAGGGGTCCAACAAGGTCACTATGGATGATCTTGAGGTGATCCTTGGCACGTTTCATGGAAGGAGGGAATGGAAGGCAGGTTGATTTGCCTAGTTCACAACCAAGGCAAGGTCCCGGCTTCCACTGGGGCATCTGATATGATGAGGCCTTTTACAGCCTCAGGAGCATGTCTCTTCAGTGCCTCTTTGGACATATGGCCCATGCACTTATGCCAGACATCTAGGCTAGCAGATGCAGGTGCTTTGACAGAATTTAATTTATGACTGTCAAGCCAATAGAGATTGGCAGCCCGATGTCCTTCCACAATAGTCTTCCCTTTGTATCTGATTGTGAAGGAAGTGGAATCAAATGAAACTAAAGCACCCTTGTCTGCTAGGGCACTTGTGGAGAGGATACGCGAGTGCATATTTGGGAGGTGCAACACATTTGAAATTTTGAGGTCATAGCCTCTATTGGTGTGGATAGTGATTGTACCCGTGCCAACACTCTTCAGCAGAGAGCTGTCACCAAGTAGGACTTTGATACCTTCGTGTGGTGTGTAGGTGTCATAGTCCTCAATGTGTGGTGTAAAATGTGTTGATGCTCCACTGTCCATCATCCACCTTGATCCCACTTGTGTGTGGTTAGCGCACATCATGTAAAGGGAGACTTGAGGTGCCTCATGCACCTCCTCTATTTTTCCAGAGCCATTGACTATAGTAAACAGTCGGCTCTTTGGTACTGGTACTGTATTTGTAATTCTATCTGCCGGTACAGTGTCCAGTGTCCCAATCATGGCATTATGGGCAGCCTTGCGCTGCTGCCCAGCCTTCCCCTTCTTGGCATTCTCCTGGTCCCTTTTAAGTTTAAAGCAGTCCGGCTTTTCATGGCCGGGCTTGTGACAGTAATGGCAGATAACATCTGCTGAAGCAGAACTGCCGGAATTGGGCGATGATTGCGCCTTTGGGGGGTGTGAACCAGAGGCCCGTTTGATAGGGGCCACCTTGTTAAGGGTGGTGGAGGGACCGGAGAGTTGGGACTCCTTGTTGATGAACCTATTGATCAGGTCCTGAGGAAGTAGATTTGCAGGGGGGCCAGTGGCCAGTATGGTGCCAGCGATGGTGGAATAGGAAGGGGGAAGGGTGTCAAGTAGGATAAAAGACATTTGCATGTCTGAGACAGCCATCCCATTTTCCTGAAGGGTATTCCTCAGGTCCAACATTTTCTGGAGCTGAGGGAGGAAGGGGCGACCTTCCTGCAGCTTGGTATTGACCAAGCCAACCCATAAATTGAATGTGGCCATAGAGCCAACTGCACCATACAGGGATTCCAACTGCACGAACTTGTCATGCACGGTCGGGAAGAGAACGTGGGATGTAATCCCAGATAGAACTTCTGTGGTAACAGATAGATATAAGAGGCCTATAATGACCTCCTCTTGTTTGTTCCACATAGCCAACATGGCCAGTCCTGCGTCCGTCGGACCGGTGGGACCAGCAACACCTGCTGGTAAGGTAGGGTGCTGGGGGATCGCACCAGGGTCATCATGGGTGAGGTGCCTGGAGCAACCATTCATCAACATGAGGGACATGAAGGTCTGAGCCCAGGACTGCCAGTTGGTTCCATCCAACTTGGCAAGTTGGACGGAGGGGGGGAAGACAAGGTTGAATTGAGCCATTTGAGATGTTTGTAAACCTGGTTCTGAGGAGCAGTCAGAACCAGTCCAGATCTTGATAGGAAAGGTAGCAGTCCAGCCATAAGAGCACTATAACTCCATAACACACAAGGTGTCATGCCTCAAGCATGTGACTTGGGGGTACTACGTGTGCAAATCATATAGTAGATAACTAGTCCACACCTGTCCACTTGTTACCACGAGGACCTTCAAAGAAGGGCAAGCAGTCTTAGTGATAGCTTTAATCAGGGTCAAGCAGAGTCATGCCTGGGGTACTTCCCGGCGAAGGGTTTCCCGGAGGTCATGTCCTAACCTTTAGGCCGTCCTCAGGGGCTACTCAGGTTCACTGGTGGACAGGGGGTAGTGCCCTAGAGAGGAGCCAACAGCAAGTTCCAAGAGGAAAGATGAGGATCAACTCCAACATCATTTCCAGTTGCCGTCTGTGGAGTCTCTAGACCAGACCAATAAGGGTCTTAGCACTAATGTATAGTAGTTTCTAATTATAGTAGCAACTCCTAGTTGTGTCAGAGGGAAGGACTTCTGGGTTTGACTATTAACCAGGCCTTCACACCCCTTAAAGAGACCCAGGTATTAACCGAGTATCTCCCAACCATTAGAGTGGCCTATAGCCGCAAGGGTCTTCCCCTATTGGCCTATGAAAGCACTTCCAGACAAAAACTGGGTATAGAAAATAAGTAGTGAGGATAGTGTGCACAGAGGAACTTAAGGACGCATCTGCTGACTTAACAGCTCCCTAGCACCTTTTGCGAGAACCTCCTTAAGAGGCTAGCCAGAATGGCACGACATTCATAAATGCCGGTGGACAAGAAAGGAATGTGTCGGGGTAGAGGATAGAATGGTGCTCACTGAGGGGATGAATAGACGACAAGTGTGTGGTCACAAAGTGAGCAAAGGACACAAGGTAGATCTGGTATAACGGCTGTTAGTATAAGCGTCCAGGGCCCATAACCTGTTGAGTGGGCAGCACTAACAGCGAGACAAAGATAGCAAGAGCTAAGGCACAAAAGTAAAATTCAGAGGAGAAGAAAACTCTATAGCAGTGCTACACACCTAAGGCACAAAAGTAACTAATACTAATGTCAGCATAAGGTAGAGAGGCTTAGTAGTAAAGGGACTTACACTTCAGAGGAGAAGAAAACTCTGAAGTGTATGGGCGAAAACAGCAGTCCTTATATACAGGACGCTTAGATAATAATGGTCTGTGCGCACTGGTGATCCAAACAAAATACACCTGGTCTGTGCGCCAGAGGGAGAAATGCCATTGGAGGGCAAAGAACAATGGAGCTGCCTAAAGCGGTTAAGTCTGGTATCTCAACAACAAGAACAATAAGAACCTAATAAGGATCTAAACAATAAAGATAAACAGTAACCGGTCTGTACAAGTCCGGGAGTCCAAATCTAACCATAAGGGTCAGATACCGTATAAGGAAGGGAATGACTCAATCATATCCCACAAGACATGTGACTTGAATCAGTCATGTCTCAACAGTATTGGAAAGAAGACCAAGATAGTGTTCTTGGTCTTCCCGCCTCCCTATTTATACATGTAAAGGGGTAGCTTTAAAACTCCCCTATGAATCTGATGTCCTCTAGTGTAAGTAGCTCGAACCCTACTACCACTATCCTAGGAATGAGTCATGCTAGCAATCACATGCTAGCACAACACGTGCTAAAGAAGTCCATGACTAATCTCTACTTACTACCATAGTCATAACCATATAGTAAGTGTCTTGATCGTAACCCACAACTCGTCCATCCATAACATCACCCCCTTTTCAGCCGTGGTGTCCACATCGCCAACGAAGACACAGTCCCATCATCCACCCTTCCTGTACTTCTTCGATCCTCTTCAAGGCACTGGCCATCTCAAGCCTGAACTTACTACGTCTGAGCTCCCCCTTGACCCCTCCAAGCGCGGTGGCAAGCTGATGGAGCTGCTGCTCCATCCTCTCAGCCTCATACGTGTATGCTCGGTAGCGGTGGATCTCTGCTTTGAGGCTCATGTCGTGGAGCTCTGTGACAGTGCAATCAAGGCGGGGGCGATTGTGATAACCGCTGGTGAAAAGGTGCATGTCCTCTTGCAGGTAATGCTCCTTGCCTGTAGCCTTGACGTGGGGCTCAGCATAGAGGGGCTGCGAGTAGACCTTCTTGCTATCCTCCACTAGGCCGAGCACAATGGGGTCTGAGCCCATGATGACTTGGACATATGCAGCTTGACGCGTATGTCCTTGTCCATCGTTGATGGGGTAGTGGATGAAATCCTCCCTGCGATTGTAGCAGTACCCGTGGGGTGGCGGCCCAAGGGTTGAGTGTCGGTGTTGGAATAGTGGGAATGGAGGGGGTGCGTCAGCGCACATGCCACCTCGGTACAAAGGTCGTCCGCAGGTGTTGCAGGTGTAGGGGGTTTTGGCGGGGTCGTCAGTATCGGTGGCCGTGGAGATGAGAGGGTGCTCAGCTGGGTAATGATCTGCTAAGCTCCCTCGGACTTGTCTGAGGATCGACTCCTCGCCTCTTGCCACTCCCTCTTCTCCCACATCCACTCTCGTCGCCTCCGAAGGGCTTCTCTCCGTCGCTTGGCCACCTTCCTCAGCTGCTCCCTCTGCCATTGCTCTGCTACTTGCCTCCACTGCTGCTCCTGTCGATACTCCTCCTAGTTGATCATGGCTTGCATCTTGGGCTTCTTCCTCGGTTCGATACTCAACTCATACTGGCAGAGGTCGAGGTGAGGGAGGCGCAGATTCTGGGAGAGCTGCATGAAGCCTATTGACTTCGGCCGTCGTGAACAGGATCTCATTGATGCGCTGCCTGTCTCTGGTGAGGATCCACCAGGTGTTGGGGTTGCTGGTTCTGTTGGTGTAGCTGGCCGGGATGGTGGACTGGAGGGCAGTCATGAGTTCTTCATAGGTGATGGGGCCCATGTTTTGGGCAACACGAGCGATGGCCTCGGCGGCAGAGGGAATGGACATGGTTGTGAAAATGGAAGAGAGGAGGCCAGGGTGGAAATGGAAAGCAGATGATGGGGTTTGCTGCAGGGTTCTCACTGCTTTTAAGCGATGTGGGTGTCGGAGATTCAGTGATTGATACTCAGCTATGGCCTCATCTGCAAACACGTCATCCTTATCAACCCACTGGTTCTCCAAGTCAGGGTATCCCTTCCATTTGATCAGGTATTGTAATCGCCGTCTTCTGCCGAAATGCTGATGGTCCAGAACCTTCTCGACTTTGTATTCTTCTTCTCCTTTTACCAAATCAGGCGGTGGGCGCTGGAAATTTTCCCCATGCATGAGCATCTCGCAATAAGGGGTGAGGAGGTTGATGTGGAACACCGGATGAATTCTCCATTGCGAGGGAAGGTCCAGTTGATAATTTACTGGCGACAGTACTTTATTGATCTTGAATGGTCCGTGCCTTCATGCTGCCAACTTGGGGGTGGGTTGGTTAGTCCGGAGATGCCTTCCTTCAAGCCATATGTAGTCCCCTATGTGGAGCTTAGGCATATCTCGGTGTTTTACCCACAGGGATTGTGCCTTTTTGATGAGGTCATGTGCCTCCTTCCATGCTTCTCAGAATTGCTCAAGCCTCATGGTGACCTGTGGGATGGGAGAGGGCTTATCGAGCCAATCAGTGTGGGGGTCATATCCCATGAGGAGTGAGAATGGAGACTTCCTTGTTGCCTTGTGGGGCCAGTTGTTATGCGCAAATTCCGCTATAGGTAGGAATGCCGCCCAGTTATCTTTCCACTTGTTTGCCCAGAAGTGGAGATACTGTTCCAGCCATTGGTTCATTTGTTTGGATTGCCCATCCGTTTGAGGGTGATATGCCGTTGATATGTTTTGCTGGATTCCTAGTATCCGACACAGTTCTCTCGTGAATTTGGATGCAAATTGAGGGTCTCGGTCGCTGATGATTTTGGATGGTAATCCGAAGCATTTGAATACATGAGTGACGTACAATCCGGCAGTTTCCTCGGCCGATATTTCCTCCGTGCATGGAATGAACACCGACACTTTGGTGCAGTCGTGATCTGTGATGGTGAGAATAGAGTCGTTCCCTTGGGAGCTGGGGAGTTTGGTGATGAAGTCTAGTGCTATAGTTTCAATGTTACGTTTCGCTCTCGGACTGCCCGGACCGGTTGTGAACTCTGACGTGTTTGTGATGACTCGGCACGTTGGTAGTAATACGTCATGGACTTCGGATCTTGCTGCCTCGTGTTATGCTGACTGATGACTCCTATTGTTGTACGAGATCATGATTAGGCTTGCTGACTGATGTTCTATTGTTGTACGTGTTTCGGATTACGATGACGACTGCGCATTCTATTATTAGAGTACGCTACTTACGCTATTGGCTACGTACGAGTTCGAGCGGAGCTGGAACTAGCTCCCTTACTTGTATTTAAGTTCGTAGTACTACGGACCAGGATCCCCATCTTGGTCTTCTTCCAATACCACTTCCTCTACTCGTCTTCTGTGCTAGGGACTTGCAGTGTCCCTAAGTGAACTCTGGCATATCCCTCTACGACCAAGAGGGGATCCCCGTGACGTCGTCTCCATCTTTCTCTGTGAATGGTAGACTCGCCGACCGTTGTGTATCCGCCAAATACCACGTGTCATCTCGTATTCGAATATCTCAACTCTCGCACCGCTCGACCCACTCACTGCTATTACATCGTCGACAACCCTCGGTGGAGATATATTCGCAAAGTCCCGGAACCGCCGCCCGACGTACCTATCCAAGAGACCCTCTATACCTACCGAGACTCCACAGGCACGTATTGGCCTCATCCCGCAGTGTTTCCAGGCTCCTCGGATAATCACAGGTTCTACCCTCGAGGGAACCCACGTTACAACAGCGTCTAAGTCAGACAAACGTCCGTGGTAGACGTTACATTCAAAGGGGAGTGCGTCTTCCTTGGGGGTTATGGGCACCAGAGGGGCTTTGGTAGGGCACATGTTGACTTTGTGTTGTTGGCATTCCGCACATCCTTGTACGTAGTTCTGTACATCTAGTTTCAATTCTGGCCACCAGTATTGTTGCTCCACCAGTTTTGTGGTCTTGGCAATGCCTGGGTGTCCGTGCACTGGCAGATTGTGGTGAGCCAAGATGAGTTTCCGTTTCTCTTCCAGTGTGCTAGTGATGATGTACTTTCCTTGTTGGTACCATGCTCCGTTGACATACTTTAACTGCTGTGAGTCTACCCAGTAGCACAGCGTGATTTCTGTTTGAGGGGGATTTTGCACAGCTTCTACTATGGTGGTCCTTACAAATATGTCTTCAGGGAGTACAACGATGTTTTTGTTATCTCTTTCTCCCTGGTCATAGTCTGGTCTTCTTGACAGGGCGTCGGCTCTTCCATTTTTCTTTCCTGGAATGTGGTGAATCTCAAAGTTGTATTCCATCAACTTGAGTACTTCCCATGTGACCCTTCAGCTTATTTTTTGCGGTAGTTTCCAATATTGGAGGTTCATGTGGTTGGAATAGATTTTGATCTTGTGTGGTGAACTGGCCAACAGTGGTCTCCAGTGTCTGAGGGCTTTGACGATGGCTAGAAGCTCCAGGTCATATATGTCGTAGTTTCGTTCAGCTTTGTTTAAGGTAGCGGAGTAGTATCCGATCGGATGTCGCTTGCCATCTTTCTTCTTCTGTAGCAGGACTGCTCCGGTTGCAAATCCCGATGCATCTACTTCCAGTTCGAATGGGTCTTCCAGTTTGGGGTGAGCGAGTACTGGTTCTTCTGTTACTAGGGACTTGAGCTTCTCAAATGCCTGGTTTTCTTCGTTTGTCCACCTCCATTCTGTGTCCTTCCTCATGAGTTTGTTGAGGGGTTTGGCGTGCGTGGCGAAACCGTGAATGAAAAGTCGGTAAAAATTGCAGAAGCCCAAGAATGAGTGTACATCACGGACCTTGGTTGGTGTTGGCCAGTCCTTGATGCCTGAAATTTTTACTGGGTCCATGCGTGTTACCCCCTTTTCAAGGATTACCCCCAGGTAATCCATTCGCGGTTTGTTGAACAGGCATTTCTTGAGCTTGAAGTAGAGATCATGTTCCATCGCAACTCTTAACACGTCGCATACTGCTTCTTTGTGTTCTTTCTGTCCTGCCGGTTCCTTTGTTGCGATACCGATGTTGTCCATGTAAACCTGTATTACTGTACCCAGTTCCTCGTGTTTGGTGATGGTGTCTTGATAGATGGTGTTCATCATTGTTTGGAACATTGCTGGAGAGTTGGTAAGTCCAAAATACATGACCGTGGGTTCAAAGAGACTGTACCGTGTTTTGAAAGCTGCTTTGTGTTCGTCGCCTTCTTTGATATGTACATTGTTGTACCCCCATCGAATGTCAAGTTTGGTATATGTGTGGGCTTGGCTGAGGTCCGTGATGAGGTCTGAGATGAGGGGCAGTGGATATTGATTGCAAATAGTGACGGCATTGATTTTTCTGTAGTCTTGTACTGGTCGAAGTTTCCCATCCTTCTTTTTGATGAAGAAGAAGGATGAGGCGTAGGGTGATTTTGATGGGCGGATGTATCCCTTTTTCAGTTGTTCGTCCAGGAATTCCTTCAGTTTGCTGTCCTCTTCTTGTGTCATAGGATAGACTTTGCAGTTGATGGATTGTGGAGTGTTTTCTTTGAACTTGATGGCATGGTCCCAGGGTCTCGATGGTGGGAAGTGGTGTGATGCTTCTTCGCTGAAGATCTTTGTGAACTGTTGGTAAGCGATTGGGAGTTCGACTTTTTCGTGAAACTGCTTAGCTTTGATGGCTAATTTGGTCACTGTGGTGCATAGTTGGCAGTCTTCGGCGAGATCTTTCATGACATTCTGTTTGTCCTCTTCGGTTATGGCTGCGCTGATGACATGATGCTCCTTCGTAGGGTTAAGGGATCGGATTACAATGGGCATCATTTGTTCATGAATTGTTGCGTATCTTCAGTTGATGGTTGGTTCGTAGGTTGCCAGCCATGGATATCTGAGTACTAAGTCTTCGCTTCCGATGTCCATGACCAGGAAGCGCATTGTCTGTCTCCGTTGGTTAGTCTGGACATCAAGGTCTATGCAGTGGGTGATACTGCCCGCTTTGTTTTCTGTATTATCTATGTTCCATATTTTTTGGGGTCGTTCTAACGGACGGAGTCCAAGACCCATTCTTTTGGCGAACGATGGACGTATGAAATTGTCTGTGGCTCCTGAGTCTACTAATGCTTTGATGTCGGCCATTGCGTAACTTGTGCGAATTGTGACTGGAATTCGAAGCGAACGGTAGCGAGTCATGATTACAGAGTTACAATTGACTGCCCTCACCCAGGCCGATGGGTTCAGGCATTCTGAAAACCCTCCTTTCCCCACATTTCTTGGAGAATGAGGTCCTTTACATCATCTGTCTCCCCTGCTACTCCTGCCAGCCATTCCTTGGCTCGTTGTTGCGGAGGTGCAGTGTTGACCACTCATGCCTGACTTGGCGGTTCCTCTTGTGCGTAATAGTTGGTTTCTGTCATCCAACTAGTGGTTGGTTTCTGGTGTGGTTGCTGACAATTTCGTGAGAAGTGACCTGCTTGGTTACAATTGTAGCAGATGACTGTCCTCATGTCTCAGGGTGGTGGTCCACCTCCTCTACTGAATCCTCCTTGGTTGGGTTGTGGGATGAAGGGACAGTTTGGATCCCCTACTTCTGCGACTCGGGCTCTTGTTCGATCTGCTGAGGTATCCATGGCATTTGGGTTGTATTGTGCGGGAGGTGGTCTTCGTGGTGGGCCCCAATTGGGCGGTGATGGTCTCCAATGTGGTTGCACTGATGACAGAGGTGTTTTGCTTTTGAAGTTGTCCAACTGCACTTTCATGTGAATGTACTGTTTCTGGCGTTGGAGGGCGCATCTTTTCCAGTCTTCAAACGTATGTGGTTCATCTAGTTCATAGACCTTCATGAACAGTGCTCGTGGGAGTCCTGCCGTGAAGCGATCGATAGTTTGTTGGTTGTTTAGGTTGTAATGAGCTTTCCTTGCCAGTCGCTCAAACTGGACCACATATGCATCTATATCTTCCCCTGTCATCTTAATCCCTTTTTGTAACTCTGCCTGTGCCTGCTGTTACGTTCCGTCCTGAACCCCGCTCGACAAGCACCAACTCGTGCAGCACCACTGAGTTGTATTGATGTGAATGGGTAGCAGCCACCAGAACTGAAGGGATTGACCCTGCAAACATCCTGCATTATGAGAGAGACCCGGGCTGGCAAGCGCCCTGGGAATAGCCAAAGAAGATGTCAAGTGCCTGTCACGTGACCCTGGCATGTGACCTGGCCCAGACTTGCACCAGAAGGATCCAGATGAGCTTGTGCCTGGATCGTGATTGGATCTGCCTCACAGGCTGTATGGTTCCTAGTTTCTGATGGACTGTTCGATTGTGCCTGTGGCTTGATGTGCCCATCCACTGTATGTTTCAGCCACTGATTGATGGACTTCTGACCCCGTTTCACCTTTGCCTCATTGTTGACCTTGTGACTGTATGCCCCTGACTCATGTTTCTTTGTTTCCAATTGGACAATACGTACTAAGTTTCGGACTTCAGGCTGAGCTTAAAAGCTCCCTGGATGTGTATAAGTAGTACCTCAGTCTCGCTGATATCCCTCAGCTTGACTTCTTGTAGACTCCCAGCCTACAGTAGACCGAAGCAGATACAGGCAACCCCTGTATACCTTTCCTCTCCACGATCCTGTCTCCTTTACTTGAGCACATCATCCTCTTCTTCTTTGCCACTCGCATCACACATATCCTTGTCGCCATTGCCTACGGCATTGGTCAAACCCTAGAAGAACTCAGTAAATCCCAAGATCTTGAGATTCCGACCGGAAGATAGACCAGTTGAAGTCTTGGTTGCCACTGTGATACCGCAAGAACCCCAAGTTTCCCATCGAGTAGCCAGACTCCGGAAGGTATGCCCACTGGAGCGTAACACCTGCTCTTCTTTGAGGATGTTGGAGAATCGTTTGGTGAATTTGGTTGCAATGTGGTTCCACAGGGTCTGAGAGTATTGATTTACTCCTTGTCATACCTCCCGGTTCAGCCATTCAAGCATAGTCAATGTCCATTCGCTGACATTGACTCCTTTGACATATCCCAGGAATAGGAGGGATCGTCAGTATTTGTTTTGCATGATGGAGGTGTCCAGATTCATGCCCCAGTATACGTGCCATTGAGTTAAAAAGGCTTCGTATTTAGTACGGTCTCCGTCGAATATGGTTGGGGGTTCACCTGATAGTCTGTCTGATCCGTGTCCTCCCCCTAGTCCTGGAGGCGGTCCTCCTCCTCCTGGTGGTCCTCCTCCTCCTGGCAGTCTTCCCCCTCCTGGAAACTCCCCTCCTGTTGGTCCTTGTCCAGGGAATCCTCCTGGTAGTCCACCGGGTGGTGGTGGTGGGCCTGCCGGGGGATCTGGTTGGTCTGGTCCTATTGCTCAGAATAATGCTGCGTCGTCTGCAGTCATTTGGTGCCCAGTATTGGGATTTATAGGGTTGAGGATAGCTTCAGCTTCTTCTCTGATGTGTCGTACTTCTTCCATGGTTTGGACTTCTGTGGCCATGGGACTTCAGATGTGAATTTCTTCCAGGACTGTGATGTGCAAGGACTCAGCTATATGGGCCAGTAGGCTAGAGTCGTCTCCTGTTCCTGGTCGTATCTTGCTTTCTGTTGCGGTGTTCTTCTACTGGATCTTCATGGCTTGATTCAGACTGGGCGTGTTCTCTTGGTTGTTCTTCTTCACTCTCACTTTCGCTGTTTCCATCTAGTGATCCCCAGTCTTCTCCTTGGAGTTCTCTTGAGTCAATGTCACAACGGTAGTGCCTTCCTGTTGGTCGGACAACGTCCCACCGGTTGTCTACAGGATTCCACGTAACTTCTGTCCAACAGAAGTTTGAGTAATTGAACTCAACTGGGCGGTATCTGATGGGTTCTGCTGGGAAGTTGACGAAGTATCCAGTATCTCCTCTATATGCTCTCCACCTAGCTGCTCCTAGGAATCGTCACGGTACCGACCTTTCTCCTCTTGTTTCGAGACTATACAGGCAGAAGTTTCTCCACTGTTCCCTTGTAGTGAATGCCACGTTTGACTATCTTGGTCTTAATGTAACACTACCACGGTGTTAGTCCGACTGGGACTTTGTGAAGGGGTGTTCTCGACTTAGCGGGGAGAATAGAGACGCAAATAAGTCTCTATGAGTCCATAGAATACCACTAAGGCAGTCCATGCAGCGCGACAGCTCAGTACTACGAGTACGATTACTTGTGAAGACAGGATGATCGCCCTTAAGCACAAAGGCTAAGGTAATCAGAGTGAGGTGCGAAGACCTGAGTAGACAATAGAAGTGGTATTGGAAAGAAGACCAAGATAGTGTTCTTGGTCTTCCTGCCTCCCTATTTATACATGTAAAGGGGTAGCTTTAAAACTCCCCTATGAATCTGATGTCCTCTAGCGTAAGTAGCTTGAACCCTACTACCACTATCCTAGGAATGAGTCATGCTAGCAATCACATGCTAGCACGACATGTGCTAAAGAAGTCCATGACTAATCTCTACTTACTACTGTAGTCATAACCGTATAGTAAGCATCTCGATCGTAACCCGCAACTTGTCTGTCTGTAACAGCAGTGCACAGCTGTAGCGCACACTGTTCGTGGAACTTCCAGAGGCATTCCCTAGCCTCAGCTTCTTCGGCTGCTATGGCTTCGGCGTCTAGGGTGTGTGGGGGGTTTACAGGTTTCCATGCAACGAATTGCATGGGTGGTGAAGGGTCATGTGGTGGTGTTATGGGGTGTGGGTGTGACATTGGAGGACCGACCATTACATCATGGAATACATCAAAGGTTGTACTACGTGTCAGGCTAATAAGAACATACCAGGGAAAGCAAAAGTTCCGATCTATCCTATCTCACATGAGGTAGTGCCACTTCCCTTTCAGATCGTAGCTATGGACTTTATCACAAAATTACCAAAATCCAAGGGCTATGACACGATTCTAACGATTACAGATCAAGGTTGTACTAAGGCTAGTATCTTCCTTGCCTGCCATGAAATGATTGATGCACTGGGTGTGGCAAAATTATATTTGGAACGTGTACTACCCCATTATGGATTACCTGTCAAAGTGATCTCGGATCGAGATCCCCGTTTCATGGCCAAAGTGTTCAAGGAACTGATGAAGTCCTTGGGGATCGAACAAAACATCAGTACCACCTATCATCCTTGGACAGATGGACAGTCGGAGAGGACAAATCAGAGACTAGAGCAATACCTACGTATCTTCGGCAATCATTGCAATGACTGGGCCAGCTGGATAGCGATAGCACAATATGCACTGAATGCCTGGAAATCCGAAACAACAAAGAAAACTCCATTCGAACTCCTTTTCGGCTTCATCCCTTGGGTTCATCAACCAAGTAATCCGAAAATGGACGCTGTGGAAGCGACTAAGCGATTGGGACAGCTCGCTGAAGTCCATAAGGATGTGCATACTGCTATGAAAAAGGCACAGGAATCATGGGTATTGCAGTCGAAGTTCATTGGTTTCCATACAGGGCAGAAGGTCTGGCTGGAAGCTATGAATCTAAAAATGACACATCCTACCACCAAACTAGCACCGCGACGATATGGACCATTTATAGTGGCTAGGGAAGTCTCTCGCACATCGTACCAGCTAACTCTCCCAAAACATTGGAAGATACATAACGTTTTCCACACCTCACTCCTAATGCTGTATAAAGAAACCTGCCTCAACAGGAAGAGTTTCGAAGAACCACCGCCAGAGATTATCGATGGTGAAGAAGAGTGGGAAGTAGAAGAGATTCACGGACAGAGGCGAATGGGGTGTAAGAAGGAACTCCAATACCTCATACACTGGAAAGGCTACTTGGACACACATGATAGTTAGGAACTGGCAAAAGACATTCATGCCCCAGATCTCATACGAGAATATAAGGAGTGAGAAAACGAAGTACAGTTGAACAACATTTCCATGGATCCCATCCCACTCTACGGTGACCGCCACCCTCCTCTGCACTATCTCGTCAAAGATCATGAACTTCCCATGCTAACTCATGACTTCATTGATAAACAGGTAGAAGCCTGGTCGTGGGTCGCTAACGACCATGACGCCAGGGCGGATACCCCTCGTACGTGCAACGATTCATTTGGCTACGCCACTTATCAAGAACCTGACGGTCGTTAGAGGCATCATTCGTGGGCTCAAGCTATTGGACGCGAACGACTCCGGAGAGACAAGTGCGAAGAGCTGGTGCAGGAGCGAATTTGCATCCACAGAATATATCCCAACGATGTCCCCCCTTCAATTGACGAACTCCATCCAGTTGTTGCCCCCTCTACCACAGGAGAGACCATCTCGTCCATTTCTACTGAATTCACAACCGCTCCCACCAGTACAGCGGAACATACATCCGAAGATACCACTGACTTTCGCCCCGCATTCGCCCCGGCACTGGAACATCCAGGCGCGGGTTGGAGGGTTACTAGGTGGAGCAAACCTTACGCTTTTGAGATCCCGTTCGAAGATGGAACGTGAGGTCCAGCTCCCTTCATTCAGTTCGTCATTAACCTGTGAGAACAGCCAGTGGCGCTCGGAACAGAAGGGCGGGGGAAACCGCAATACTTCAAACCGCTGCATTCCATCCCGATGCCGGCACGAGTAGAAGCGGGTACCCCTGCTGGACACTCTCTTGCATTATTTTCTGAAGGACACGTAGCCCGGAATGAAATCGATCGCACTCTTGCACTGGCTGCGGACCCGGGGGCTGCCGCTGATGTTCACAGATTCCACCTGTCGATGAAGTGTAAACAAGATCTATTTGCACGTATGCGCGATTTGGATATTGCATGGAACGATTGGTTGGCTGGAGCAGAGGAAATCGATTCACGTCTTCGAGCATCCAATATCACATCCCGTATCTACCCTTTCCTCCCGCAACCCTTACCCAGAGGACTCGATGTATATCACATCGATGAATCGGGATCCAATGACCGCCGTTTCTGGGCCCATCTCAATCATTTGGATGGGGTAGCTCCGATACCCATTCCTCCCAGACGTCACGACCCACCTCTGGCTCGAAACCCTCCTCTCCATCGCCCGGAACTCCACGCCGAAGAACCCCACGATGTTCGGTGTCTCTACTGCGACACTGGGCATGTGGCACAGTTATGCCCTAGGCCTCACGTCTTGTGCCAGCACTCAACGTGCTGCCTCGTTCCTATTCACCACCCGGGCTTTGGATCTCCTTGTACCACTAGGGTTATTTACTTACCACGCCCAGAACCATACAATCAAGTGGATCCCAGACATTTGCGGATTACACATGAAAGCGTTGGAGAAGGCAAGACGCCTTTGGCCTAGAAGGAGGGCTGTGTCACGACCACGTGACACATGACGTGGCACGGTAATATCTCGGACTGACAGCGTGACTTGTGAAGTGGCAAAGCTTGATGATTCACAGTTTACATAGCACAGAAAATGGTTCTGAAAATACCAGTTTGTACGATATATAAGGAGTAGTACAGCTTGTAGTCTCAGTGTCTTAGCTTCGTCTGAATCCCAGCCATTGTTGTTCTCAACTCGAGTTCACTGTGTGTCCCTCTCTGCTCTTCCATTTTCTCAGTGAAGTAAAATCTCACTCATCACCATTCACCTTGAGATCTAAACCCTAAACCTCATAGTTCTATCTAGGACCATCGCTGTTCTCGCTCTAGCGCTGCTTGCTTCTCGCTGCTGTTCTCCTGCACGTTCCGGCTGGAACATCACACATTTGAGGGCATCAGCAGCATGTATCATTTCCAATGCTGGGCCCATTCAAAGCAATCGCTAAATTCACTGGCTATAAAACTGGGCCCATTTGAGAGTATCAGCAGCACCCACGAAGTGATTTCTGGGTGATGGGCCCATCTCTTTATCATGGTAAGGTATCTCCAGCTCATGTCACTGGCACCATCTGAACAATTCAGCAGTTCTATTTAATGGGGCCATTTGTGATATATGTCCACTTTTACTATGTGGGCCCACATGGGTTTCACCAATGTATTAGGGACATTTGCACATGGGGTTTTACAAATGTATCGTTAATTATTTGCATCATTATGTGCAGAGGTGTCACATGCCCGTGGTGTCAAACGTCCAAACATCCCCCATCACAATGCCTCACATTCATGCAATGCACCTTCTGCCAGAAGTTGTTGAGCTGGCAGCACTAACAGCGAGATGTAGCAAAGGCGACTAAGAGACAAAAGTAAACTTCAGAGGTTGAAGAAACTCTAATAGCAGCGCTACACACCTAAGAGACAAAAGTAACTACTACAGTGTCAGCATAAGGTAGAGAGGCTTAGTAGTAAAGGGAACTTACACTTCAGAGGTTGAAGAAACTCTGAAGTGTGAGGGCGAAAACAGCAGACCTTATATACAGGACGCTTAGCTAAGAATGGTCTGTGCGCACTGGTGACTCAAACAAAATGCACCTGGTCTGTGCGCCAGAGGGAGAAACGCTATTGGAGGGTGGAGAACAATAAAACCGCCTAATGCAGATGAGATCGGTATCTTAACAAATAAGAACAAGGAGAACCTAATAAGGAACTACAAAATAAAGATAAACAATAACCGGTCCGTGTGAGTCCGGAAGTCCATGACCATAAGGGTCAGATACCGTGTAAGGAAGGGAATGACTCAATCATATCCCACGAGACATGTGACTTGAATTAGTCGCGTCTCAACATCCCTCCATGATAGAGGCAGTCCATTCTGGAGATAAGAATAGGTGGTAGATGGTGATGAGAGTGCGTGTCAAGTTTCAACAAGTTCTCATTATAAGAACTGTGTGAGAGTCCTTTGCTTAGTTCTCAACATAAGAACTGTGCAAGAGTCTTATAGGAGTTTGGGATTGAAGTCCCTTGAACACTTTACTTCATGTGTCATAAAGGACAACTTTTTGAAGTGCTGTGTACAACTCCATATAAGACAGAGAGAAAGGACTCTCTTCTGCAGAGATAAGAGCGGATCTTATTCTGTCTTGACACTTCATCGGCAACCTTATAAAAGGTCCATCAACCTGAATTTCTGATAGATGTGGATCCTTATCCACCCTTTTCTCCATTACACTAACCCAACATCATTAACCTGCTTCTCGAAGGTTTCCCTTGGTAGAGACTTAGTAAGTCCGTCTGCTACCATGTCCTTCGTGGGAGTGCGTATCAGGTGTATCACCTTGTTTTCTACATACTCCCTGACAGCATGGTGTTTGATGGGGATGTGTTTGGACCAGTCTCCCTGTGACTGGGTTTAGGGCTAAATCTACAGCGCCCTTGTTGTCACAGTGAAGAGGTATGGGGGAGGAAACCTCATACCCCAGTTCCTCTAGGAAAGTCCTAGTACCACTGAGCTTGATTCGCAGCCTCAGCGAGGCTCATGTACTCAGCTTCTGTGGTGGACTGTGCTACCTGTCTTTTGCTTTCTGGTGCACCATGAAATGGCACCATTTGCAAGTAGATAGACGTAGCCTGTGGTGGAGTGACGATCTTCCTGGTCGCCCCAGGAAGAGTCGCAGTAGCCATGAAGGCCTTCTCCACCATTCCCTCCAGAGTAGCGCAACGCGTAGTCCTTTGTAGTATTAAGGTATGCTAACACGTATTTGGCAAGGCGCAGATGCTGCTGAGAGGGATTGGAAGCGAATTGGCTGAGGCGCGCAACAGCGAAGGAGATATCAGGTCTGCTTCCAATCTGCGCATATAGCAGAGACCCAATTATCTGTTGATACTTCTTAATCTCAGAAGTAGAGGCTTGATCTTCGTATTTGATCAAGTGAGCCTCCGCGCCAGAGGGAAGAGGGGTATGTACTGGGTTGGAATCTCTCATTCCAAACCTTTCAACTACATCGGAGATGTAATCTGACTGGTTGATGGTCATAGTGCGATTAGCACGATCTCTGGTGATGTTAACACCGAGATATGACTCAATCTCTCCCAGATCGGTCATCTCATATCGACTTGATAGAGATGCCTTCAGATCATTGATCTTATCTAATGAGTTGCCCAGTATAGTGATATCATCTACATATAAGATGACGAAGAGTACATCACCCCCCTCTTGGAGATGATATACGTATACTCCTGCATCAGAGTACGTCCGCGTGAAGCCGAGTTCACTAAGAACTCCGTGGAACTGTAGATTCCAGGCGCGGGAAGCCTGCTTCAGACCATAAAGGGCTTTCTGAAGTCGGCACACCAAGTGTTCTTGGCCAGCAGTGACGAAACCTACGGGCTGCTCCATGTAGATTTCTTCGTCCAGTTCTCCATGAAGGAAAGCCGATTTGACATCCATCTGGTGGATCTCCCAATCCTCCAGAGTGGCCAACGCCAATAGTAGTCTTAAGGGACTCAAATTGGGCGACTGGACTGAAGGTTTCGTCAAAGTCCACCCCCTCTAGTTGGGTGAACCCTTTTGCCACTAGCCTAGCACGAAAGCGTCCATCTGCTTTCTTCTTAAAGACCCACTTGCACTTCACCACCTTCCTTCCAGCAGGAAGAGGTTCCAGTCGCCAGACCTGTAGCTTTTCCAAGGCATCCAGTTCATATTGGCATGCCTCCTGCCACTGGTCGGCGTATTCAGACTCCATGGCTTGTCTGAAGGTCTGAGGATCCCTATAGCCAGGGACCTCTGCCGTATTCAGCAAGTCCATCATAGTAAGCCTGCTGCTTCCCTGTATAAACTCGTCATTGTCCTCATTGTAGTAGCGAGGATTCTGACGCCTCGTCCTTGTGCTCCGCCTAGGGCGAGGAGGCAAAGACACCTGCTCAGTCCTGGGGCTCCTAGGAGTCTCGGCAGGAGGACTGATTTCCCTATTGAAATTAGGGGCAGGTATCGGCTGGGTCACCATAGGTGGCCAGTTTCGCCTAGATCGTGAAGGACGAGGAGGGGTAGACGTAGGGGGTGCAGAGGGAGGGGTCTGATATATAGTCTGATCTTCTGGAGCGGGGTGAGATGCTGGGTGGGGTGCTAGGCTGTTGTACCTGCGGAGGGGCTTCCTCCGGCACCTGTATAGTAGGTGGGGCCACATTGATTGGCGGCGCCTGAGGTGCTGTGGCAACAGCTGGTAGAGGCTGATCAAGCACTCTGATATAAATGTTACCGCCGGTGGAGTCAATGACTTCCTGTTCCGGCACTGGTGTGGTGTATTGGTGAGGGATCAGGTCACCTTGGGACGGAAAAACGCTCTCGTCAAACGTAACATCTCGAGAAGAGACGAAGCGTCGGCTATGTCTGTCCCATAGTTTATAGCCCTTAGAAAGGGCTTCATAGCCCACAAACATGGCTTCCTTTGCTTTAGGATCTAATTTTTGCCGGTTGTGTTCTGGTACGTGATAGTAGGCTTTGCAGCCAAAAACTCTAAGGTAAGAGACATCCGGAACCATACCATTCCAGAGTTCTAGCGGAGTTTTCCACTTATTAGAACGAGTGGGAGTGCGATTAGTATATGTGCACAGCAGTTTCAACTGCTTGTTCCCAAAAGCCGAGGCTAAGGCCTGCATGATGAAGCATGCTAGTGCCTTTTTCCATAACCGTATGGTTAAAACGCTCAGCTCTCCTGTTCTGTTGTGGAGAATATGGCATTGTAAGACGGTGCTCAATGCCTGCTTCCAGAAGTATGTGCTTTAGATCGTGATTGACATACTCGCCACCTCGATCAGAGTGTAAGGTTTTAATGGGCTTGTTGAGTTGTTTTTCAGCCCACGCCTTATAGTGTAGGAAGGCGTCCTTAAACTGATCTTTAACTTCATGAAGATGACGACTGCTGCTTTTGAGAAGTCATCTATGAAAGTGGCAATGTATTTGTTCCCCTGAATAGAGTTACTCTGAAGGGGTCCAACTAAGTCACTGTGTACGATCTCGAGGTGATCCTCGGCACGCTTCATTGAAGCAGGGAAAGGAAGGCGAGTGGATTTGCCAAGCTCACAGCCATGGCATGGTCCCGCCTCCTCTGGTGTGTTGTTTATAATGAGGCCTTTTACAGCCTCAGGAGCATGTGTCTTTAGCGCTTCTTTGGACATATGTCCCATGCGCTTATGCCAAACATCAAGGCTAGCAGATGCAGGTGCTTTGACAGTATTCAGTTTATGACTGTCAAGCCAATATAAATTGGCAGCCTTGTGTCCTTCCGCTATGGTTTCTCCTTTATATTTGATTGCGAAGGAGGTAGAGTCAAATGATACTAGGGCACCCTTTTCTGTCAGGGCACTTGTGGAGAGGATTCGTGAATGCGTGTTTGGGAGGTGCAACACATTGGAGATTTTGAGGTCATAGCCTCTGTTGGTTCGGATTGTTATAGGTACCCGTTCCAACGCTCTTTAAAAGAGAGCTATCTCCTAGTAGAACTTCGATACCTTCGTGTGGTGTGTAGGTATCGTAGTCTTCAATGTAGGGTGTAAAATGTGTTGATGCTCCACTGTCCATCATCCATCTTGACTCTTATGTGTGCTGTTTTATCACGCATCATGTAAAGGGAAATCTGAGGTGCTTCATGCACCTCCTCTATTTTGCCAGAGCCATTGACTATAGTAAATAGTCGGCTCTTTGGTACAGGTATAGTAGAGTTTAATCTATCTGCCGGAATGGCCTCCGGCGCGGCGACAATGAGGTTTTGGGCAGCTTTCCTCAGCTGCCCAGCCTTCCCCTTCTTGGCGTTCTCCTGGTCCCTTTTCAATTTGAAGCAGTCCGGCTTTTTATGGCCAGGCTTGTGACAGTAATGGCAGATTATATCCGCTGAAGCGGAACTGCCAGGAATTGGGCGATGATTGCACCTTTGGGGGGTGTGAACCAGAGGCCCGGTTGATAGGGGCCACCTTATTGAGGGTGGCGGAGGGACCGGAGAGTCGAGATTCCTCATTGATGAACCTATTGATCAGGTCCTGAGGTAGTAAGTTGGCAGGGGGGCCAGTGGCCAGTATGGTGCCGGCAATAGTAGAGTAGGAGGGGAGGAAGGGTGTCTAACAAGATGAAGGACATTTGCATGTCCGAGACGGCCATCCCATTCTCCTGAAGGGTGTTCCTCAGGTCCAGCATTTTTTGGAGCTGAGGGAGGAAGGGGTGACCTTCCTGCAGCTTGGTATTGACCAAGCCAACCCATAAATTGAAGGTGGCCATAGAGCCAACCGCACCATACAAGGCTTCCAACTGTTCAAACTTGTCGTGAACAGTTGGGAAGAGGATTTGGGAGGTTATCCCAGACAACACCTCCGTTGTGACAGATAGATATAAGAGGCCAATGATGACCTCCTCTTGTTTTTGCCACAATGCTATCATGGCCAGTCCTGCATCAGTGGGCCCCGTGGGGCCAGCAACACCTGCAGCTGGGGCAGGGTGTTGGGGGATGGCCCCAGGGTTGTCATGTGTGAGGTGCCTTGAGCAACCATTCATCAACATGAGCGAAGTGAAAGTTTGCGCCCAGGACTGCCAATTAGTCCCGTCCAACTTGGTGAGCTGAACGGAGGGAGGGAAGACAAGAGTGAATTGTGCCATTTGAGATGTTTTGAAGTATAAATCTGGTTCCGAGGAGCAGTCAGAACCAGTCCAGATCTTGATAGGAAAGGTAGCGGTCCAGCCATAAGAGCGCTATACTCCGTAACACTCAAGGTGTCACGCCCCAGGTGTGCGACTTTGGAGTACCAACTTGTAAAAAAGTACTATGTAATTTAAACTAAAACCCTTCTCAAGACTAGCCTGTTACCACGTGGACCTTGCAAGAAGGGCAAGCAGTCTTAGTGATAGCTTTAATCAGGGTCAAGCAGAGTCACGTCTGGGGTACTTCCCGGCGAAGGGTTTCCCGGAGAGCGTGTCCTAACCTTTAGGCAGTCCTCAGGGGCTACTCAGATTCACTGGTAGTCATGAGAGGGGCAGTGCCCTAGAGAGGAGCCAACAGCAAGTTCCAAGAGGAAAGATGAGGATCAACTCCAACATCATTTCCAATTGCCGTCTGTGGAGTCTCTAGACCAGACCATTAAGGGTCTTAGCACTGATGTATAGTACTTTTACTTATAGTAGCGACCTCTAGTTGTGTCAGAGGGAAGGACTTCTGGGTTTGACTATTAACCAGGCCTTCACACCCCTTAAAGAGACCCAGGTATTAACTGAGTATCTCCCAACCATTAAGGTGGCCTATAGCCGCAAGGGTCTTCCCCTATTGGCCTAATAAATCCGGACGAAAACCGGGAGGCAGAAAAATAAGTAGTGAGGAAGTGCGCACAGGGGAACTTAAGGTCGCGTCTGCTGACTTAACAGCTCCCTAGCGCCTTTCGCGAGAACCTCCTTAAGAGGCTAGCCAGTATTGGCACGACATTCAAATAATGCCGGTGGACAAGAAAGGAATGTGTCGATGGAAGAGGATAGAGGATGCTCACTGAGTGGGAGATAAAAGGCAAGGTGCAGAGCGAGCAAATGACACAAGGTAGATCTGGAATACAGCTGTTAGTATGAGCGTTCAGGGCCCATAACCTGTTGAGCTGGCAGCACTAACAGTGAGATGTAGCAAAGGCGACTAAGAGACAAAAGTAAACTTCAGAGGTTGAAGAAACTCTAATAGCAGCGCTACACACCTAAGAGACAAAAGTAACTACTACAGTGTCAGCATAAGGTAGAGAGGCTTAGTAGTAAAGGGAACTTACACTTCAGAGGTTGAAGAAACTCTGAAGTGTGAGGGCGAAAACAGCAGACCTTATATACAGGACGCTTAGCTAAGAATGGTCTGTGCGCACTGGTGACTCAAACAAAATGCACCTGGTCTGTGCGCCAGAGGGAGAAACGCTATTGGAGGGTGGAGAACAATAAAACCGCCTAATGCAGATGAGATCGGTATCTTAACAAATAAGAACAAGGAGAACCTAATAAGGAACTACAAAATAAAGATAAACAATAACCGGTCCATGTGAGTCCGGAAGTCCATGACCATAAGGGTCAGATACCGTGTAAGGAAGGGAATGACTCAATCATATCCCACGAGACATGTGACTTGAATTAGTCGCGTCTCAACAGAAGTATGGGCACCAGGATGAAGATTGCTTCTGTCCTCATCAATACTGCCAGGTAGAATGTCTCGTCTCACATGGCCACCATGGATATACCAAGCCTTGCCAGGCTCACCCCATATCTCCAGAAACTTGAAGTGACGAAGAATTCCGACGTGCTCAGAGGAGAAACAATTGCCTACAGCAATGCATCAACCGCCGTGTCGGAGCGTAAGGAGGGGGTGATGTTACACCTTTCTCACTTTCCCATTACCCTCACCCCATTCTCGAATCATCTATCACATTCCCCCAGACGATTCTTGAAGTCTCTGTATGACATAGACCCAACTTGTTGCTTGACGTTCTGTATGACTCGGTCACGTCCATTACCTTCTCTTACCTTCTAGTAGCTTCTCCTGGTATAACCCTCGTAGTACTTAAGGACAGCCTGTAACCCTCCTAGAGCCTTAAGCTCGACCTACTGTATTCAACTGCAGTAGCCTTCTCGAATACGACTCTTTAGCTTCACGAACCCCAAACCCCAAATGATTCCCTCTCGTCTTGTGAATCACCACTCCACCGTAGTTGGCTTAATTCTGCAGTCTCTTGTGACCCAAAACAGTAACACCTCAGCTGAAACTGAAAGTCTGAATCAAACCACGCCCATTCCGAAACTTTGGCTGGCTATATAATTCCGATGATGTAATATATTTATTCACAAGTTCACAACAACTCCAAATATTGAAAATACATTTACAACTCGATTATTTTGGATATGTAATAAGTTTTATTGATAATCTAACAACAACAAACATTGTGAAAAAAAGTACCAAGTCAACTATTGAGAGGGGTGGTGAAATGGGTAATAGGACATCTGGAATGGATATTGGTATTGCGTGAACTGAGGGACAAATGGGGCCGGTTGCAACAGAAAGGGAGGGGGATAGTAAGGCACCTGAGGCAAGGGCCCAGGCGTGCGTGGAGTCGACAGACGGGGAGGAAGGGATGCTGGGAGAGGGAGGGGACTCATGGGTCTTGGAGCTGGCTGTGGCGCCTTGACTGGTGGGCTCCTGTGCCTGTGCTCATGGTGGGTAATTCCACGTCTGGTGCATTCGGGGTAGGTAAGACGGGCTCACACATAGTGTAGGCGTAGTAGCAAGTGTAGTAGCAGTAGAGTACTATCGCATCACTTGCACACGTGTCCTCATGTGGCATGTTCTGTGGATTGTGGCTGGTACATTGAAACAATGAACTATGTAAATGTTATTGGTGTGCAGCTTTCTGCTCAAGTTGGGGAATGTAAAATTAATAGCATTTGGGTACTACAATAATACAATATACCTACTTCTACTGTACATCCCGGGGGAAGTTGCAGGGCACGTGGTGCGCACGCTTGGCCATGCGCGTTCCTCTCCAAATTTTCCTCCTGTCGCCAAACGTTCCAGCCTTATGGCTTGGAGCGCCTGGATCCAGATTGGGGTCCAGTGCGCAGGGAGGCGGGTTCCTCTCCATATTTTTGTCCTGGTGCCAAGGTTCCACCTCATGACTCAAAGTGCCGGATTGGGACCGATAGCGGGGGAGCGGGGAGGCAATGCTGCAAACATCACCAGAGGGGAGTTGGGGAGAGTGCATGTGGCGTGTACCTTCAATTCCCAGCGGCTCGTCTCGAGGTCTGCCTATTGGAGGTGGGGCCGTAGCACTTGGGGCACGGGTGCAGGAAGGTGGTGCACATGGGGAAGGTAAGGGAGTGATGCTGGGGAAGCACCACCCGAGCCAATGGGCTACCTGCTAGAGCCCCACATTGTAAGTGCATTTGCCCAATTCAAATGCAATGACATGCACCACTATTATGCGCCGCATGCCTTGCCCCTGCTGCCACCCTGGACAATGTGTGTGCCTACACGAGCCTGATTCACATCCTGCACGCTACACGTTGCCTGGAAGAGCACCCCAAGGCGCCGTGCTGCTGTGGTGGTTGAGGACACACGCGTGTGGCTTGCCTGGCTGGAGTGGCATTGTTTGTATTGAAGTGCAGCAATGCACGCAGCTATCAGGAATGGTGTCCTCACCTTTGAGTAGGTTGAGAGACTATAGAGTGGAGAGGGTGCACAAGTGAGAAAGAGAGTGAATCTGTATTCACCTCCCTCCCCATAGGAGGCATTATATACCCTATGGCCCCACCATGTCCAGAAGCGCAAAAGTGATGAGTACAGGTGTCCACAATATCGCGTTTTTACATACGCCTGACGTAAATTACCACTTTGACTTAGCCATGAGACTTCTTTTCGCTCAGAGGTGAATTGCGCCCAGTATAGTACGTATCCTAACTACCGTAATAGGAAAGCATACTGGCAGTAATGTCGTAACTGCTATAGATAAGGGCCTTACGTACTTATTACATTCCAACACTCCCCTTGCTTAGTGCAGCTAATTAAAGCACGTCTAAGCAAATAGCAAGAACCTCATGAGTGTTGGGGATGAGCATCAAGTGAGGGTTGCGTAAGAGTCAGTGAGACTACAACTGTCTCTAACACGTCTCATTAAGTTGTGAATGATGATCATCAATGATATCTTCCAACTTGGAGTATCATTACTATGTCCCTATCAGGGACAGGACATGTGAACTACCTTGCAGAGTTCAATAAGGCTTAGAGTCAGGTGTCTGCTAATGAAGCGACATCGCACCATGTCTTAGGAGAGAAAACGGTGATTCTGTCCTGTTCTGTTCTTCACAAAGAAGAAGCGATGGACATGGAGGATGTAGAGAAACATATGCTCCAAAGAGCAGACAAGCTTCTCTATAACTTCCTTCACGAGTCACCATCATCAGACATGGTGTGCACAGGTGGCGAATAGCCAAACTCTAGCCCTAGTTGTTCCCTGAATTTAAGGAACTTAATGCGACCCAGATTCTTAGTAAAAAGATCGGTGGGGTTCTCAGCTCCTTCAATAAAGAATAATTCTATCTTCTTTTCACGGATCACATCACGAATGTAATGGTGACGTAGATCAATATGTTTGATCCGTTTTTCCTGAACAGGATTAGAAGATAAAAATATGGAGCCTTGATTATCTCCACACAATGGAATTGGTCCAAGGTTTATTCCAAGCTCACTAAAGAGTGAGCGAATCCAGACCAATTGTCTGCTTGTATCACACAGCAACATGTACTCTGCTTCAGTGGATGAGAGCACGATAGATTTCTGTGCTCTAGAATTCCAGCAGAATACTCCATTTGCCATTTTTACTAAGTAGCCCATAGTGGACTTTCTGGTGACCAGGTCAGAAGCCCAATCAGAATCTGCATATGCTATTATACCACCATCGCTTTTGCCATTAAAGACTAAAGCATAGTTTGAGGTACCAAGTAAATAGTGGCATATGTAAAGTGCACACTTGTAATGGTCCTCAGATGGGTTGGCAGCAAACTGCGCCATTTTTGTAACAGCATAGGCAATATTTGGTCGCGTACCAATCATAATGTATAGGAGAGATCCTATCACTTGTTGGTAGGATGCTCGGAGTTCTGGGGTTGCAGTTCCCTTATTAGGGGATGGATGATACCCTTCCGGTAGTGGAGTGGGTACTGATTTGGCATTAATCAGATTAAAACGCTGCAGCACTTTCTGAAGGTAGTCCTGCTGATCTAGTAGGAGTCTACCCTTAGAGCGTAGTATGCGCATGTGTAAGAACTCTTTGGTATCACCAAGGTCTCTGCATTCCCATATTTCCATGAAGCGTCTCTTCAGGGATGCTATGTCGTTTTTACTTTTTCCAAGGAAGAGGACATCATCGACATAAACAATAACTACAATTGTTTTGTCTTCATTCACAAACAGACCTGAGTCTGATTGAAGTTGTGTGCAGCCAAGGGTGCTCATAGACTTATCCAGCGCTCTCCACCAAGCGAGTGCAGCTTGTTTAAGTCTGTAAATAGCTTTCCTAAGGCGCATGACTTTATTTTGTTGGCTAGGGTCTTTAAACCCTTCATGCTGTTCCATGTAGAGTTCCTCATCAAGGTCTCCATACAGGAAGGCAGTTTTGACATCAAGTCCAGAGATGTGCCAATCCTTCAGCGCTGTAAGCACAAGCATCATCCAGACAGTCTCAAACCGTACCACTGGCGAGAATATTTCATCATAATCTATGCCTTCAACCTGAGAAAAGCCTTTGGCAACTAGCCTGGCTTTTTTACGGCCATCTGACTTTAAGTCAAATACCCATCTATTCTTGATTACCCTTCTGCCTTTCGGCAGGTTAACAAGATCATAGACTTTGCATTTGTGAAGAGAAGCAAGCTCTTCTTGGCACGCATTACGCCACTCCTCCTGGGGTTCACTTGGCATTTTAAGAATGTCCCGATAGGTCCATTCACGAATATTAGAGGTATCAGGTGACTCTAGATCCACTGGTGAGACTGCTTTGGCGAGCAGAAGATCTAGAAATCTGACTCCCCCTTCCTGAGCTAGGCGGATCAGCAATTGCTGATCTACTTCATCTGAATCCTGTGGAGTATCACTCTGTGCACTGGAAGAATCAGAAGCGGCTTGTTCAGGATCATCACCTGAGACCGTCTGATCTTGACGTGGACGCTGCTGGGAGCTACCCTGCTGTGGCTGTGTCATTTGTCGCCATGTGCGAATCTGCACAATGTCTCAAATAATCGTAGTAGGGGGCCTATCCCCATAGACATTATCAGGACAAGTAACTAATTTCCTTGTACGCCCCGATCACCTAGGTTCACTAGGACCAGGTACTGGGTCAGGGGGTAAAGGCGGAGGTGGCTGCAATCCAATCCCTCTAGTATGAGTACTAGGAGGGGGTCCAGCGGCCGGCTGGGGAGCGCTTCTCCCTTTGATAATAGGAGGCTCAGGTGGTGGGTTGTCATCATCACCAGGAGTGGTATGGTCTTTAGACAGCTCATGGGGAACTGTATCATCTAACTGAGTTACACCTCAGGGCTCACGTCTAGGATTGTCTTTAGGACACCTAGGAAATAGAGCTTCATCAAAGAGTGCCTTGTCTGAATAGAACAAGGTGTTCAGTGTGCGCATGAAGACATCAGCCTTCATTCCAGGTCCTCTACCAAGGTAGATCATGAGCTCGCTTTTAGGGGAAAGTTTATTTACCCGGCGAGCTTCTGGAATGTGCACATAGGCACCACAACCGAATACTCTAAGATGCGATATATCAGGGACTTCATTGTGTAATAGTTTGTAAGGAGTCTGCCATTGAAGGTGACTTATGGGGGTTCTATTGTAACAATGTGCAGCGTGTTGGACTGCAAATTCCCACCAACTCTGTGGTAAACAAGCATCAAGGCGCATGGCCTGAGCTTTGTCCATTATGGTGCGCATAAAGCGCTCAGCGCGCCCATTCTGCTGTGGCGTATGTGGTGCAGACTGTAGCACTGTTATACCAGCATCCTTAAGGTGCTTTAGGAAAGCATCCGATTTGTATTCACCGCTGGCATCGGACATCCATTCTTTTATGGTAGCGTTAAATTGATTTTTAATTAACACAAGCCACTGCTTTAACGCAGTAATAGCAGAGGCTTTATCCCATAAAAGAGTGATCCATGCAAATGAAGTATAATTGTCAAAAAAGACAATAAAATACTTATATTTGTGGTATGATGGTATAGGGAATCTTTTCAAATCGGAATGAATCCGATTGAAAGAGGCTTTAGCCCTTGTAACAGATGGAGGATGTGAGGCAGCAGGCATTTTGCCTTGTGCGCACCCAGGACATATTACATCAGAGGTGGGAATAATAATCCCTTCTGGAAAGCCCTTAGTGTTTTCCTTAGCTTGTCTTAGAACCTCTTTAGATGGGTGACCGAGGCGACGATGCATAAGGTCATAGTCTACATTGGATAATGCAGACTGGTTCGCAATAAGCGACTCAGTTAGAGTGGATATAGAGGCATCTAGCCAATATAACGATTGTCCGTGAAGAAGGGGTTTACATTGGACAATTGTTTTCTTTTTACGTAGCAAGTTAATATGCTGTGAATTCCCCAAAACGTGCAAACCTTGCTGTAAGAAGACTCCCATAGATAGAAGATGTGTGCTCATTCTCGGGATGTACAGAACCGGATATACCCGTGTGATCACGAGTTTGTCTGCGATGTAATGCTCAAGCAAGACAGTTCCGGTCCCTTCAACATATAGAGTATGAGCGGCAGTCTTTACAGTAATCTTTTCAGACTGAGCAGTTGGCTTATAGTCAATGAAGTCACTAAGTTGATTAGTGAAGTGTGCTGATGCTCCCGAGTCAAGAAGCCACATATTTTTAGTACACTCTAAACACTTAGCACATTGACTGAAGTACTCATTGTGCTCACACTCAAAAGAATCGAGGAGAGCGCTACTAGAATTGTACATTTTGAGTGACTTCGGTGCTACTACATGTGATTCTTGTAGATATACGATACTATTACAAATGCCAACCCTTGGTCTTCTTAGGGGCGGGACTAATTCTGTAATGTTATCAGCATGTGGTGTGCAAAGTGAAGAAAAGACGTACTCTTCATCACATGATCCCCAATCGAGGATCTCAGTATCCAGGCCAGTCAAGAAGGACTCCGGAGTCAAGGAGTGGCCTATTGAGACCAAAGGAGAGACAAGGGCATTGAAATAAGGATGTGTTTCTCTGCCATTATCTTGAAGGTACTGTTGGTTGCTATGCCAGATAGATTCAATCTGTTCATTAGAACGAGATCGAGGAGGGAAGCGGCTTTTGCCGGTAGTAGCCCACCTGACTGTCGCTTTGACAATGGAAGCAGGGTCAATGTAAGGAGGCGTGGGGGCACAATTTTCTGTATCAGAACCCCCATTGCTTACAGTCAGATCCAACAAGTCAATTTGGAGAGCATTAGAATGCTCACCAAAGATCTCGGTGTCATCAAGTCCATTGGTGTTCATGATCGGTTGAGCGCTGCCTGAAGGCTGCTGCATCATATTGATATCGAAATCGGAGTCATACTCCTCTTCCATGAACGTCTCAAGATGAGGTTTCATGAGGACGTCAATATCAGCAAAGCACTGCTCAAGCGTCTTTACAGTCTGGACTGTAGCGGGTACATCCAGCCGTTCAGCGAGCGTCAATGCCTTATTGACTGAAGAGAAGAAGCCTGAAGTCCTCTGAGGAGAGGATGATTCAACTTCTGTCCTTGTGGTGACACCAGATGACCCAATATGAGTCACCTTGTGAGAAGTAGGGGGTGGTAATGCGGCGACAGAGGCAATATGCGAGTGCTGTGGAGCACGTGCAGGTGCCTTGCCCTTCCCTTTAGCCTTGCCTCTTCCAGAACCTTGCCCTCCGCGCTGCCTGTTAGGCTGCTGCTGGGTGGATGGGCCGGGGGCACTAGGCTGCTGTGACGAAGAACCCTGCTTTGAGAAGTGAGGGTCTGTGCGCTTCCGCTTAATGGCAGAAAGCTTCTGCGCATTATGAGCGGCCTTATGCTGTCTGCAATTAGTTTCAGTCTCATATTGGCTCTCAACACAAACCGATACAGTTGTGAGCTGAAGATCTGCCAAGGCAAGATTATTGCACATGACAGGAATGAGGTGCTCCCATTTCTGGGGTAGAGCGGACATAGCAATGAGGGCTTGCAGCAGTGGGTGGATAGCAAGGGTAGTGGCGTTAGCACCAGTACCAACAGTGACTGCTCCAAGACGAGCAAAGGTGGCAGCCATTTTCTCAAACTGGGGAGCAGGATGCTGATTAGTGTTGAAACGAATGGAGATGGCTTCTTTGAAGTCCTTGTAGATGTGGGGCATAGAGACCGCACCATACTGGTCCTTCACAGAGTCCCAGAGCACCTGAGAAGTCGCTCCAGAAACTGCCTGCTGAATAGCAGGTGAAAGGCGTAGGGTAAGATTACCCCTTGCCATCTCATCACATTTCATCCAAGCCGCTCTATCAGCGGCATCAGCAGCAGGAGGTTGAGGGATGGTGCCAGCAACGTAGCCCCAGAGCCCTTGCGACATGAAGAAAGTGGTCATTTGCATAGACCAGGAGGCCCAGTTAGAGCCATCGAAAATGGGGACAAGCATAGTGAGTTGGGACGACATGGTAGTATAGATCTGTTGGCTTTAAGGACGTCAGCATTGCATTACCATAATAACAATACTGAGCAAGATAAAAAGCCAATATTAGTCCCATATATGACCCGAAGGTCAATACTATAACGTTGTACCGGTTTTTGCAGTCTGCCGGATAGCCACTCTAGCCGATATAGAACTGCTTGACATCACCCCAAGGTTATCATGTGCAGTGCCTCAAACTTAATTGAGGTTGTTCACATGGCCTTGTTTAGGTAGGTGAGCGGTCTGGTCTGTGTACTCCTCTAGAGTACAATATTGGGTTGCTAGTAGCCAGGGAGCCTCCTTAAGGTCTAGTGCCCTACAACCACACGGGTCCCCTCTTTTCAAAGGTGACGCCGTGGTGGGCGGTGACCAAGGTGCAGCTCTATGAAAGTGCGCAATGGCAAACCCTGTAGCAGGGCCCATAACCTGAAGCGCAGCAATGCACGCAGCTATCAGGAATGGTGTCCTCACCTTTGAGTAGGTTGAGAGACTATAGAGTGGAGAGGGTGCACAAGTGAGAAAGAGAGTGAATCTGTATTTGCCTCCCTCCCCATAGGAGGCATTATATACCCTATGGCCCCACCATGTCCGGAAGTGCAAAAGTGATGAGTACAGGCATCCACAATATCGCGTTTTTACATACGCCTGACGTAAATTACCACTTTGACTTAGCCATGAGACTTCTTTTCGCTCAGAGGCAAATTGCACCCAGTATAGTACGTATCCTAACTACCATAATAGGAAAGCATACCGGCAGTAATGTCATAACTGCTATAGATAAGGGCCTTACATACTTATTACGTTCCAACATGTATCGCACCAACGGGAGGTGTCTAGGCCAAAGGGAGCAAGTGACAGCAGCACTGTGACATGATTCATGTGGTGTAACGTTACCACAGGAACGTTATGTGTGACGCGCACATCACTAAGTCACTCAGGCCGAGGTAACGGAATGTGGGATAGTCGGTTAAGACTAAGTTCGATGATGAATAAGCACCACACGGCCTCCTCAGGCACGTAGGTGATAGTTGGGAAGTTCAGGGGTTCAAGCGCAAAGGTGAACCAAAGTCATGCTCAAGCGAAACAGCGAGCGTAAAGTCGTTCGTGGATTGACAACGATGTGGTATTACACAAGAAGTAAAGTCTACCGTACAAGCTAGGTAGCGTGTGACTTATATACTAGTACAGGATGTTTGTACGCAACAAACATATGGCGCGATATATGGGTTCTGAGTAAAAGCGGAACAAAGGTGCAACTATAGTAGGAAACATGGTGATTGCGTGGGGTCATGTACAAGTCAGCTGAGCCCGGAGCGCCATGAACTTTAATATACAGGGAAGGGGGCGTAAAGGCGTATCGTGCGGCCAAGAGATTATCAGAAACGGCTGGGTGCATAAGGAGTTATGGGCATATCAAGGTGGGGTATGGGAGTGAGAAGCGAGGAACGGAAGCGTCCAAGAGAAAAGAAGGGAAAATCGTAACATTACCCCCCTGTTAGACCTGAAGTCGCCATGGCTTCAGTCACTGCCAATGTAATTGTATACGTCAGCGTTGGGGTCATTAGTCTCTTCATCCTGGTCGTCCACTGGGCAAACATGTTGGTGAAGGAACAAATACCTGCCATGCTCTCCACACCGCCTGCATGCCTCATACTGTGGGCACTCGATCTTGTTGTGCCACGCATCAAACCTCAGGCACTTCCTGCACCAGCGGGGGCACTCGGAGGGCTCCTCGAACGCTGGGGTAATGGGCGCAAGGCGATGGATAAGACAATTCTCAGAAGCATGAGCCTGACTTGCGCACCATACACAGACACCAGTCGGCGGCTTATTGGGGCACCTACTCATCTTGTGCCCGTGCTTCTTGCACAAGTAGCACTTGTGCCATTTCTGCGTGCGACTGGGTCCATCTACGAGGCGCGGCATCTCAACAGGTCCTCTGGGTTGTGGCACTCACGGGAGTTCAGGGAAGTAGTGGTGGGGACGTACAGGGCGAGTGGCGAGCTTGACGAACTTATCAGTGATGAGGGGGATGGCGCCTGCGTACTGCATGCGCTTTGTGATGCTCTGTAACTTGGCATCTAGGTGGAACTGGTCGCGAGTAGCCTCCTGCTCGAGCCATTGGAGATCCACCCTTTGCGCGTCTAGAGCGATTTTGTCTCCAAGGCACTGCCACAATCTCGCAACCTCTGCAGATAGGCAGGGGTTTTTGAGCTCACTCAATACCTCATTGATGGTGACTGCGCATGGATCTTGCAGACTAAAGACAGCTAGCTGGTGAGGTGAAATAGCGGGATGCATGGTGGTGGGGCACGGCGTCGACAGGTAGACTTCTTGGCAGTAACACGGTTTTCCCCTTCCCTGGGTTCCGATAATCTCCCGATAGTCTCAGCAATAGTAAATGTACTTCGCTTGGACTTTCGTGACATCGTCTTCCAGTGGGATCATCAGGGGGAAGAAAAACAGGGTGTCAGGAGCATTAAGGAAGAACGGGAGTCCAGGGTCATCCAACTCCTCATCATCCCCCTCATCAACCGGCTCCTCATCGTCATCTAATGATGCGAGATGGGGGTCTGGGCATAACTGACGAGGGGGTGCCGCTGGAGTCAGCGAGTAGGGATGGGGAAGCTCAGATGCTAGGCATGACAGGGGGACGACAGGCGTGAGGCCCAGGGGTGCTTCCAAAAGGGGGGCTACTGTGGGCTCAAGTGGTGGTGGGGAAGATGGAGGGGGAGTCGGACTAGTAGGGGAGACATTGAGTGCAATGGCAAGGACAGGAGTTGGGGGTCGTGAAGGGATGACCGAATAGGGCGTTCAAGATACGAAGGGAGTGGGGATTCCCTCCAACTGTGAGGGGACTGTGAGTCTTTCGAGGATGAGGGCAGATGGAGGGCGGGGTCGGTCAGTTGCTGGGACAGTGTTGTGGGGGATGGGAGTTGTCATGATAAGCGAGGATACAGAGACCGTCTTCAGGTCGTCTGTCTCTTATAACTTTCTCCCTGCTCCATCAGCTGTTGGTTGTCGGTGATAGAAGTCGGCGATTACATCTGGCGCATGCTTGACGTGGTCAGCTGGCTCCCACGAACTGTCACTCATGGGAAAACCTTTCCACTTGACTAGGAATTGAAGTCTGCACCCTCGCCCATGGAGTCGCGACCCCATGATCTGCTCCACTTCAAATTCCTCTTCTCCGTCCACAAGTTCGGGGGGAGGACGCGGGAAGTTTTCCCCATGCAGTTCTGTCTCCTTATATGGCGTGAGGAGGTTTGCATGGAACACCGGGTGTACCTTCCATGTGCTTGGCAGCTCCAACTTGTATGTCACCGCTGATAAAGCCTTCTTGATTCGGAATGGGCCATGGCATTTAGGGGCTAGCTTTGCGGTGGGGTAGAATGTTCTCAAATTTGTCCCTTCTAGCCAGACCTGGGCCCCTTCGGCGTAAGGGATGAAGTGAGTCCTCCCCTTCTTGGCCATGAGGTTTTGCGCATGTTTAATGCAGTCTTGCGCATGCTGTCGTCTCATGACCATCTCCTCCAGGCATTGGTCGACCAATGGTACTTGTGTGGGTTTCAAGACCCATGTCGTTCGTGGTTCCCATCCCATGATGAGTGAGAATGGGGAGTGTTTTGTGGTTGCGTTTGGCCAAGAGTTGTGTGCGAATTGTGCTATTGGGAGTGCTTCTGCCCAATTGTCTTGTTGAACGTTGCTCCAATGACGTAAGTACTGTTCCAGCCATTGGTTGGTACGTTCCAATTGGCCATCTGTTTGGGGGTGATACGCAGAGGAAATGTTCTGCCGTATCCCCAGCGTGCTGCACAACCCTTTCATAAATGCGGGTGTAAATCGTGGGTCCCTATCTGTGATGAGCTTGCGGGGTATCCCATAGTGTGGGTAAACGTGTTAAAGGTATAGTTGTGCTACTCCTTCGGCAGTGATAGCTTCGTGACAGGGTATAAAAATTGCGGCTTTCGAGCAGTTGTGGTCTGTGATCATGAGGATGGAGTCGAAATCCTTGGGATGGGGGTAGTTTCGTAATAAAGTCCATGGCAACGACTTCAAACAGGCTCTGCTTCGGGGTCAGGTAGATATGGGAAATAGGTGGGGTTTTTGTCAGTGGGGGGTGATTTTGTTGGCCTGACATACGGCAGCATCCTTTAACATACTCCTCAACATCTTCTTGTATGGTGGGGCACCCATAGTTGTGTCGTACTAGTTTGCGCGTATTGGCAATTCCAGGGTGGCCCATGCTTGGAGAGTCATGAAAGAAGGAGATTACCCCCCGCTTAAGATCATTGTCCCTGACAACGACCAATGCGTCATCTTTCCACCACAGCCTGTCATGCTGTTTGAGGTTGTGGTGTTCGGCCCATCGTGCCGCTTCTTCCTTATCAGTGTTCTGAGCCACCCTGGACCAAATATCCATATCGCATATTGACATTTGGGTGGCTTGGATAAATCTTTCAGCTGGTAGGACGATGATGTCGGTGTTGTCCCCGTCACTGGACTCATAGTCCGACTGCCTAGACAGGGCATCTGTGCGTGCGTTCTTCGTTCCTGCCATGTGTCTCAGAATGAAGTCATATTCTGACAGCTCTAGGAACTCTTGTGCGATTCTCTGGTTGATCTTCTGGGGTCCCTTCCAATACTGGAGGTTGGTGTGGTCGGTGTGGATGATGATTTTATGGGGGGATCCTACGAGGTACGTTCTCCACGCTCGTAGTACTTTAACCACGGCCAGTAGCTCCCAGTCATAGATGTCGTAATTTCATTCCATTTCTGTGAATGACTCGGAGTGAAATGCTATGGGGTGGAACTTTTGGTCGGGGCCTAGCTGATTCAGCACAGCCCCGACTGCGACATTCGATGCATCAACCTCCAGTTCGAATGGTTTTGCAAGATCTGGGAATAAGAGTACGGGTTCTTTGCATATGCGCTTCTTAATATCTTTGAAGGCGTTCTGCTGCATGTCACCCCAGTGCCATTGGATCTCCTTTTTTGTGAGGTCGTGAAGAGGTCGAGTGAGTTGGGAGAACCCTCGTATAAATCTTCAGTAGAAGTTGCAGAATCCTAGGAACGCGCGAACCTCCTTGAGGCTCTTCAGTGGTTGCCATTCCCGGATCCCTCGAACTTTGACGGGGTCCATCCGTAGTCGTCCATGGCCAATAATAAGTCCCAGGTACTCTGTTTCATAGACCTCAAACTTGCATTTCTCTGGTTTTACGTAGAGATCGTGTTCCTTACAAAGTCGTAGTACTTCATGGAGGACCTTCCGATGATGGTTCTTGTCTTCGGCGGTGGCAACGAGGATATCGTCCATATAGACAACGACTTCATTTGTCAGAATGAGGTCGTGGAATATGGTGTCCATCATTGTTTGAAAGGTGGACGGGGAGTTGGTGAGGCCGAAGAACATGACATGTGGTTCAAACAGTCCTTGGTTGGTTTTGAACGCCACTTTCCACTCATCTCCTTCTTGGATGCGAACATTATTGTACCCCCATCGAATGTCTAACTTCGAGTATAACCGCGTGGTTCGGATGCGGTCGACGAGTTCAGGGATGAGGGGGAGGGGATAGTGGTTTTTCACGGTGAGTTTGTTGAGACATCGGTAATCTTGTACTGGGCGTAGTTTCCCATCCTTCTTTTTGATGAAGAAGAAGGGTGATGCGTAGGCGGACTTCGAAGGGCGAATGTATCCCTTCTCAAGTTGTTTGTTCAGGAAGGCCGTAAGTGCCTCTCCTTCATTCGCAGTTAGGGGGTATACTTTACAGTCAAGTGTGGTAGGCGCGTTGGGGAGTAATTCAATGGCATGATCCCATACACGGGACGGGGGGAATCGATGTGACGCTTCTTCACTGAATACCTTATGGTGTGACCAGTATTCTGGAGGAACCATTTCCTCGAATGTTCGGATCTGTTTCTTTGCCGCTTCCTGCTGAGTGAGTTCTGATGCGGTGGTTGTTTTTTGTAGGAAGGTAATGCTCGGCTCCAATTCTTCGTTCACAACCTGCTCCCACACCTCCTCATCGAGCTCATATGCCTGTAGGGCCCTGATGGCAGCTTCTAGGGGCATGGCGTCACTCTGGAGGTTCAGGCTGGAGATTACAACTGGTTGGAAGTTTTCATTCAGCGTGGCATTTCTCCACTCTATCTCAGGCTCGAAGGCCAAGAACCAGGGGTAGCCCAGAATTGCTTCGTCCTTTCCTAGATTGGTCACCAGGAAACGAAGTGTCTTTGTGTGCTCACCAGTCCGCACTGCCAAATCAGTGTACTGGGTTATCGCGCCATCTCGGTTGTAAGTTCCGTCAATGTTCCATATGATAATGGGAGCGGAGACGGGCCGGGTTCCAAGATGCGTTCATTTGAGCAGCTCCACGCAAATAAAGTTGTTGGTTGCTCCAGAGTCCAATAGGACCTGTCGTTTGGCCATCACATTTGCAGATTTGAAAAGAACTGGGATTCGCATGGATCGATATCTGCTATAATACACGTGTAATGCCTTTGCCCAGGCTGACGGGTTCAGGCGTTCGGAAAATCCTTTCCTCCAAAAAGCTTCTCCACCAGGAGGTCCCGCACTTCTTTTGGTTGAGCAGCCAGTGCTGTGATCTGAGCGTCAGCCACTTCATCATTTGACAGTATGTGGTTTGCTGATATGGTGACTCGAGTAATGAGGGGGGGAGGCGATACTGTGGGGGTAGCGGGGACGGGAGGAGGCGCTCCTCCATCGTTTGTGGTCTGAGCAGCGCGAGTGCCTTTTTGTGGGCAATTACACAACACATGACCCTTTTCTCCACATCGGAAACATCTCCCCTTCGCGACCATCCTTTGCTTCTCAGCATCTGTGAGGGTTGCGCAGGCTCTAGTGCAGCTAATATCCATGGTGTTTGGGTCACGCGCCTTGTTAAGGGCTTGGACCCACTGGTCTCGAGTGTGACCCCCTTGTTTTTCATTTTGTTGGTTGTGTGTGAGACAGGGCTTCAGCATAAGATATTCAGCTTGCTGAAGTCGCGCCGCCGCTTTCCATTGATCCCATGTAACTGGGTGTTGGAAGCGTATGGCGTTGATTACGAGGTTGTCGAGGAGTCCCACTTGGAATTTTTCAATGACATTGGCTTTGTCTGGATTATAGCCAGCTTTTGCCACAAGGTTCTGGAACTTCGCGATATACATGTCGATCTCTTCGCCAATCATCTTTAACTTATCAATGTCTTGGCGTGCTCTGGTTTGTTCGGTGGTGTCGGTGTAGGCGTTCATGAACCAGTCAAGGACCATGTTCCATAGGTTCTCTTCATTGTGCAGTACTCCTCCTGCTATCTGGGTGTCCAGCCATGTGGTTTGCTCATCTACCCAATCGTCCACCAGATGCCCCCTCATGTACGAGAGGAAGGTCATGGCCCTTGAATAGGGTATTGTAAGCTGGTCCACGGTTGGGTTCATTCCTCGATAAATTCAAAAGGATCGAAGAAAGTTTCGACTCTCCTCTCGATTTCCATCAAAGACGGGCAGTGGGTTGCCCCCAAGTTTGCCCCCTCCTGGTGCTGGTATTGCCCCAGCTGGGCCCACGGGGAGCGCACCTCCTCCTGGGGCACCACCACCAGGGGCTCCACCACCTGGACCACCTCCACCACCACCAGGGGCACTGCCGCCTGGTGGGCCTCCACTGCTACCATGTATGCCTCCACTAGGTCCAGCAGTTGGGCCACCGCCTGACCCCGTCGTTGGCTGGGCGCTAAAGCTATGAGTTGTTCTGCCCATCTGAGCAGCCGATTGACCTCCTGTAGCATGTGGTCCTCCACTGCCCGAGCCGGAGGCTCCTGCGGTAGTAAGGCTGGTGGCGACCTGAGTGTTGGTGGCCATCTCTGGCTGTATGGGAGTGAGGGTGGTTGATTCGTCTGGGTTGACGTTGATTCCTGTGATGTTGGTTGACCTGAGGGGTCCTGTGCCGAATTGTGGAGGGACAGCTTTGTAGGCGTACCACTGTCCTTGTTTTGGGTTGTAGTTGATATAGGCCCAGATACGAAGGTTTTCAAAGTAATGGACTTGGTGGTATTCCTGGTTTTTGGCGTCAAAAATGAAGTACCCCTCTTGGTTATGGATTTCTTCCCAGATTACTGCGCCATTCTGGAGAGTTTGTCAGTGAGGTACCGATCAATGTACTGCAGCGGGAATTTCGTGCGACTCCTACTAGTCACCAGGGTTGCGAGAGACTTGACTTAATGTAACATTACCACAGGAACGTTATGTGCGATGCGCATGTCACTAAGTCGCTCAGGCTGAGGTAACGGGATGCGGGATAGTTGGTTAAGACTAAGTTCGATGATGAATAAGCACCACACGGCCTCCTCAGGCATGTAGGTGATAGTCGGGAAGTTCAGGGGTTCAAGCGCAAAGGCAAACCAAAGTTGTGCTCAAGCGAAACAGCGAGCATAAAGTCGTTCGTGGATTGACAACGATGTGGTATTACACAAGAAGTCAAGTCTACCGTACAAGCTAGGTAGCATGTGACTTATATACTAGTGCAGGATGTTTGTACGCAACAAACATATGGCACGATATATGGGTTCTGAGTAAAAGCGGAACAAAGGTGCAACTATAGTAGGAAACATGGTGATTGCGCGGGGTCATGTACAAGTCAGCTGAGCCCGGAGCACCGTGAACTTTGATATTCAGGGAAGGGGGTGTAAAGGCGTATTGTGCGGCGAAGAGATTATCAGAAACGGCTGGGCACATAAGGAGTTATGGGTGTATCAAGGTGGGGTATAGGAGTGAGAAGCGAGGAATGGAAGCGTCCAAGAGAAAAGAAGGGAAAATCGTAACATGTGGTCAAGTATCAGGAGGGAAGTGTCCAGGGGGAGGGTGTCTAGGAAGGGAAGGAGATGGCAGTGCTGTGGTGTGATCCATGCAGTCGGGTGTCTGGAGGGATAGGTAGAAAATGAGTGATCATGTGCTCGTTACAGAAAATGTTATTTGTTACCATTTATCAGGAATTATCTTATGAACTATTTCTTTAACGTGTCAGTTTTCTTTTTGGTCGGAGATCTAATAAATATTCCCACGACTGTTCGAGGGACTGCGAAATTACAAAGACTCTCCGCCATCTTGTTGTCGGCAATCGCCTTTGAACTTTCGAACTCCGAACCCGAACTCGAACGATACGCCTTACTGCGCGTAACACTCATCCTCAATGCAAGCTAAGACAACGGTCGAACACCTGTCAGTCTTTAGCGAAGACTATCAAGGGAAAGCCGTAAGGAATAGCGGTTTAGAGACGAATCGCTACGGGTTGATCTACTGATGCCGAGGAACTATTAGGCATGGAGATTGCGCGGAATTATCCCGAGCGGGCTCTGGCTAATTGCCCAGCATCACACAGGAGGGCTACGCTTGACGAGGTGCATCATTCTGGAAGTAAGATCAACTGATACTGCTTAATTTGTTTTAGATGGGTTGCTTGTCTGTTTGTGGTTCCGCATATTCCTTGATATGCGATTTCTGCTAGTTCTGCGCCATGCACATCACAGCGCACTGGAATTGTTGGTCGCACCGTTTTCGTTTACCTGCGGCCGTTGAATGTGATTGGCGCCTATCTTTCATCTGTGAGCAGGTACGCTGCTATTTTGGCCCGGTCTTTGTTCTTTATTTCGATCCGGTCACTGTCTTTTCATTTGTTTAGGTGAGTTGTGACTCATATGATATATTTTGAGCCCGTTTCGATTGTGAATTGGACGCGGGCTGGTACACCCCAGCTACGATTGCCGCTAACGCGTGTATACAGTACAGCGTAATGTGCAGTACCGTCGTCAACCCAGGAAAGGTTGTGATGCATTCCTGTAGGTGACCGAGGTTCACGTGCGAGGTACGTTCTTTGCCCATTCCCTTATTGTTCTTCTGCTCTGGCAGATCTCACGATGGCGCCGTGTGTGTGTGTGGGGGGGGGGGGGTCTGGAAATTTTCTGTTCGAGCATAATTAGAGGAATGAAGGTGGTGGAGGATAGGTATTATACTGGGCTTTCCGCGTCCGGTCAATGTCAATAGTCTGAGAGTAAGATTGCCGATGATAGCCAAAACAAAAGAGGGAGAAGTGCCCTATGGGGGATTGCGATGCCGCCCCACGAAGGACTGTGGCTTCATTGAGCAACAGCAAGAAAAAGTAGAGAGAGGGCCAGTTGGCGTCATCACAACTGAGTAAATGATCTTGTGTGCATAGATTGTGTCCGCGAACACATCTCAGCGGGCTAGTGTGGCGCCGAACTGGCGCGTCCTGGATGAAATGTTTTGATGACTAACCCAGTGACGAAAGCAATCGGGTGTAGTCTTCTCTCAAATACTCTGGTAGTGCATCATCACTGCATCACCACTAACACAGCTCGGCCTGTGTCTGCGTATGGTGGGATGTAGGTTGCGTCACTTAGCTTCTCTGACTCCTGGCACTACCATCAAGCTGAGATCTTCGCTACCTGTTTTCCCCTTCCATACAAACAAGCTTCATCTTCCACTTATCCTCGTATCACCTGCAGACCAGGTCAGACACGTCTTCCGTCATATGCTTCTCGCCGCCATGGCACCGGACGCCGTCGCTGCACCTGCACCTGCACCCGCGCCAGCGCGTCCTTGCTTACGCAAAATCACACCGTACTGGTATCCATATAGGCCAAGATTCGTTGGCTCGACCGAGAGATAATCGAAATCGTTTCTACCGAATTTCGTGACCGCTAGATAGAGTACTATGTGTGGCCCCATTCTACCGCGCTCGCTATGCGCTGAAGGGGTCGAGTCTTACGCAGAGATACGCGCTCGAGTCCGGTGTCACTACTATCAATGGCAAAATCGCCAAACCTGGCCCATCGTCTGCAACGGGGACCGGAATGAAAACGTCGTGCACCGTCACGACCCTCCTGTCACATCTCGACCTGTCAAGATCCTACACGAACACCGGGAGAGCAAATTCATCATAATCGACAAACCGGGCAGCATTGTGCGTATGTCACTCGTTGTTCTACTCCATTGGTCCAATACGCGCCTTAGCCCGTCCACGAAACTGGTCGCTATTTTTATCTCTTCCTTGTGGGATCCTTCAGCAGGAATTTGAGTACCAGAAAGTTTACAGTAAGGCTGTACCGACCCATCCCGTTCCCGTGTGCGTACTGGTTCCTTCGCATCAGCTGTTAATCGACTTGATCGCCTCACCTCCTGCTTGATGATGATCGGCCTTTCCTCCTCTCGAGCAGACGTACTCTCGCAGGAATTCGTGCAAGGCGAGGTCAAAAATGAGTACATAGCGCGCTACTCAGGCGAGTTTCCGGCAGAAGAGGTTGTCGTGGACCAACCTCTACTCACTGTCGACCGCCAGATGGGATTGAATATCGTGCATCCCGAGGGGAAGGTATGCATGCGTCACCACTCGAAACACCGCTCGATGACAGATCTCACACGTCAGGCCTCTAACAGGTCGTTGTATGTTACCCGCCTTTACGGTCTCTGCTTCCGATCAATAACTTTTCCAGCTCACCAGATCCGCCTGCACCTCCAATACCTCCCAATTGCCAATGATCCCGTTTACTCAGAGACCAAAATTTAGGCGTATTTTTCATTACTCATCTAAACACCTCTTGCCTGACCTGTGTAAAGCAACCAAACCTTGGAAAAGGGTGAGTCGACACGACACCATCAGATGATCGCGCACCACCAGTCGCACCTGCGCATCTGGTCGGAACAGACACTGCAGATTCGACGCATGTCGCTCCTGGCGCTAGGACGTCGATACTTCCCTTTCCTCAACTTCTCCCCCGCAAAACCGGCAAAGATATTGGCATGGGCTCACCGGTTCCCGCTGTCTGCGGAGGCAGTGGGCGTCATAACCTGTCTGCGTAACATGAAGGTAAGTACCGGCGATCGGTGTCTTCGCATCTTATTCGGTATTGATCATACTTTGAAGGATGGGGACGAGGACTGGTCTCGATGGTGCGATGTCGTCTTCAAGGCAAAGGGCCGGCTACACCCGACGGGCATGCCTACCCAGAAGCTGCCTCCTCAGAACCGGCGCAAATTGGGCGGACCTGCATGGGCCGACGCCGAAAACACTCTGACATACCTCTGGACGAGCAAGAGCAAGAGCAGCAGTCCGCACCGCTGACAGAAGAGGAGGCCCTCGCGATCCTTGACCCCGCCTCTCCGCCCGCGGACAATCCGCTGCTGCGAGTCAGCGCCTCCCCCGGGTGCGCGAAACAAGCGGGCGCGCAGTTCACGGTGCAAGAAGAGAACGACGGCGCGCTGTACTGCGACGAGTGCTACTTGCCGCTGCATTCATATCCACTCCTGGAACGGCTGTACGTCTTTCTCCACGTGCTGCGATATACTACCAGTCTTGGGGTGATCGAAACGGAAGTGCCGGAGTGGGCCGCAAAGGGATGGCGATAGCTGGGCCTCGTTTCTTTTTACGTGGTTGCCAGATTTGTGCAATCACCTCGTTGCGGTACCAGTGGGGTCATGTACAGTATATCTGAGTTGACGTACTAGAGTACTTGCCCCCGATGACTCGCACCGCAGAAAATGTGTAAATAGGACAGGCCCATTTCCTCATCTGCGATAGCCTAGGCGTAATTGTCTACTGAGGCTTCCATAAAAGCCCTGATACACGTCCATGAGGCGGACTCGGACGTAATCTTCATGTAGTGTCAGGATTGACAGGATATCTGCTTTTATGGACGACGCCAGTAGCAAAGTTACCAAACAACGTAATGAGATCTGTGATCTAAACGAGAGAAAGATGCACCTCAGGCTGTTCTAGGGAGTTGTTAACACATTTCGACGCATTTCTGCGATCGTCTGCGGTGATCTCGATGAGGAAAATGTTGGGAAACCGTCAATGCTTCCGTGGGCTTCCTGTGATGAGGTGGTTCACTCTTTTTCTTCTTTTCTTTTTCCGAATCAGTGTAAGAACCGGGACACTTGTAATTCTGAATTCTCAGAAGTTTAAGAACGTGTGTACTAGAACAAAAAGTACATGCGGCTTCATGAACTTCCGCCATAGTATTCTCTGTATTGTCAACAAAATAACTAGTTCATTTAGCCCATGGATAGGCTTTGCTGTCGTCGAAGGTGGCGAGAATACTGAACTTGTCTTCTTCGGCGAATGTGAAAATGTAAATGCTCTCGATATCAAACGGCTCGCCCTCCAGCGGTGTCCCCTGCACCCGGATCTTCAGTAACATATGTGAGCATGCTGCCGACAACGTTCTTTTAGAAAGGTTCACGCACATGCACAAAAACCCTCTGTGACACAGCCGACGCATCGGCAATCCCAAAGCGGGTAATCTGTCCGACTTGTTCAGCCAGTTTGAGGAGATAGGTCATGTATTGCTATGAATCACCTCGAGGGGCTGTCCTCCTAGTTGGTCGGCCAGCTTTTGCAGGAACGCAATGTACTCCTCCTTATTCTTGAGAGGGACCCCGAGAGACAAGGGCCGGGTATCCTGGATGAAATCATTTATGAAGAACTTTTCGATCTCGGGGAGATTGAGGATCTTGAACTGCTCGAGGTAGTTCAGAACTGCAATCACTTGCGGTGAGTCCGACATTGTGGGTCTGAATGTGTGGTTGTGGGTACACTGGAGAAAGGTCGCAGCGGTGTGTCGAGCATTTTAAAGCCTGAGACTATCCTGCTTTATACCTAATGGACAGCATCTTCCGACGTAAACGGAGTCAGAATGGATGATGGCATACCGTACTGTTTGCCTGCGCAGAAACGTGGGAGGTCTCTAGCCTACTCCGCGCTAGGTAGACGGTATGCGAGAACCGGCTCCGCATATACAGTATCTCCGGTTTGGCTATCGAACCTGAGAAGTCGGAACTCATGTTCTTCCAACAACACCCCGATTCCCCCAAACAGCCCAGTGCAGATTACGTCCCCATCACCAGACGGATCCACTGCACTAACCTTAGAAAGTGATAGCACAGAGCCCAACAATGTGCGAATCCCGCTGGGAAGGTGCAGCCAGTGCAGTGGGGTACTCGTTGGATTTTTTGCAGATCCGAGCAACCACTTAGTTGGCCTAAGAGAGTGAACCCACGTGTAGCGTATGATGGCACAGTTGTCTGTTGGCCTATTTTATAGTGGTCTGCGGACTCGGCTTGGAAGCCCAAGGCCAGCCTAAGGTGGCCATCCGAAACCGGGATGGGACTGGGATAGGAAGTGGGTCCAGGCAGGGCTCATGCCCAGTGAAAACCTGTGCCGAGAATATCTGAGCGACCCTGAGCCTATCTGGGCGTGACCGAGTTCAGCTGACAATTCGCAGATCAAATCTGAGTTTAGTGTAGCACATTCCAATTGTATTCAATCATTGATTTGATCACGCCTTTCTTGAGTTTTATTGTGACTATGCATAGCAACCCTGAACAACTGGATGCTCTCATATGCCTGAGCTACACAAGCCTTGTCCCTGTCCAGGGTGCAATGGGGCTCTTGTCTTGGCTTGAACTGCAAGATGCCATGCATCCCACCTCACAAATCTGGCTCAGGCTACAAGTTCATTTCACACCTGATTTGAGTGGAACAAGTGACTGCAGTCACTGTGCCACAGCCACTCCACAAATGGTGATGGCTTGGATAGTGACAGTGACAAAAGTGTCCCAGCACATAGTGATAAACATGCTTTAAAGAGACATTGGTGTTGATAAGTGACCTGTGCGCACTTAGCAGCTCTATGGACATATCAGATATGGACTGTGTTGATAAGTGACCTGTGCGCACTTAGCGGCTCTATGGACACGCAGATAATGTTGATAAGTGACCCTTGCGCACTTAGCGGCTCTGGATGGACCGGACTTGCAGCATGGACTGCTTTAGATAAGATTTACAGGACTTGTAGATTAGATATTTGATCTGTACAATTTCGGACTTTTCTCTTATCTATGACATCATGTACAATGACATCATTCGGACTTCTGTGGACTTTACATTGTACTTTGCATCTTTGTAGTTTCCTTTGTTCTATCCTTATTGTGATGTCATTATGATATCATCTTGGTCTGCATTTCTTTTGTTCTTATCGCCTTGTTCTCTTTCTGTACATTCCTCTTGTCCCATACTGAGAACAATGCCCCTTGTAATACATGACTCTGTGTTACCTCCCTTGTATCAGAGTCACTCTCTGTAAAGTATAAGTAGTGTAGCTTGTACGCTCCTGGTCCACATCAGTTCCTCACTGCTTGTGTGCCAGGTATGTTCCCTCCTCTCTAAAGAAACATCAGTTCCTCACTGCTTGTGTGCCAGAACTACTCTTTAGCTTCTCCTGCAAGATCCCCCTCTGCTGCTTCCAGCTGCTCAGTGTATCTCACCACAGTCTCCCTTGTCGTTGTGAGTATGCTGTCCATCTCTGCTGTTCATCAATAATGGACTGCTTTAGATTAGATATACAGGACTTATGTAGACTAGATGTATGATCATCACAATCTTGGACCTTTACTTTATCTATGACATCACTGTACAATGACATCACATGGACTACTCTGGACTTGTTATTGTACTATGCTTTTGGACTATGCTTTTGTTATATCTTTATTGTGATGTCACTATGATATCATCCTTGTCCTGGATTCTCTATTGTACTTATTGTCTAAAGTACTTCTCTTTGTTCTGACCCACTCATTGTTCCAGGTCTTATTGTATTCTGTCTATTGTATAACACCCTTATTGTACAAGTGTGTCATTGTCTCTATACTGTATAAATAGTGTACCATGTACGCCCTGATAGCCCCAGTTCTCACTCTGTGCTATCAGGTATGTTTCCTACTCTTATAATACCACCCAGTTCTCACTCTGTGCTATCAGACATCTCTCTAAGCTTACTCTGCAAGATCTCTGCTTCCCTGTGCCTCACATATCTCACCACAGTACTTCTTGATTCACTGTGAGTATGCGTCTCCACCTATGCTGTTCATCAGACTGCTGTAGATTAGATATACAGGACTTATGTAGATTAGATGTATGATCATCACAATCTTGGACCTTTACATTATCTATGACATCACTGTACAATGACATCATATGGGCTCCTCCAGACTTGTTATTGTACTATGCTTTTGGACTATGCTTTTGTTATATCTTTATTGTGATGTCACCATGATATCATCTTTGTTCTGGATTCTCTATTGTACTTATTGTCTAAGTACTTTCCTTTGTTCTGACCCACTCATTGTTCTGGGTCTTATTGTATTCTGTCTATTGTATAACACCCTTATTGTACAAGTGCGTCATTGTCTCTAGACTGTATAAATTGTGTACCATGTACACCCTGATAGCCCCAGTTCTCACTCTGTGCTATCAGGTATGTTCCCTACTCTTGTAATAACACCAGTTCTCACTCTGTGCTATCAGACATCTCTAAGCTTACCTTGCAAGATCTCTGCTTCCCTGTGCCTCACATATCTCACCACAGTATCTCTTGATTCACTGTGAGTATGCATCTCCACCTATGCTGTTCATCACCCCCAGAGTCTGAACCAGGTTTTACACTCCCATGGTGAGGAGATCCTGCGCCCAGTGTGGAGCACCAGAGACAGCTGGCACTAAGCTCCACCATACACAGCCCAGTGGGCCATGCACACCTGGATATGGATTAAGGGGCTACCAGATCCAATCTCCTTTCCCATAGCACAGGGGCTAGGAATACAGTAGGGATGAAAGTAGGACTACTGGGCAATGGATAGTAGTGGAGGGGCCTCACCAACAGGCACCTGATGCCTCAGGGCACTGTGGTTTGGGCAAGGAGGGTGAGTCCCCAGACAGACCTTGACTCAGCTTGTGCCCACAATGACACAGAGGCTAGCCAAGTGGAGTAGTGGGCACAGGGCCCATAACCTGATGAACAGCATAGGTGGAGATGCATACTTACAGTGAATTAAAGGATACTGTGGTGAGATATGTGAGGCACAGGGAAGCAGAGATCTTGCAGAGTAAGCTTAGAGATGTCTGATAGCACAGAGTGAGAACTGGTGGCTATCAGGGCATACATGGTACACTATTTATACAGTCTAGAGACAATGACGCACCTTGTACAATAAGGGCATTATACAATAGACAGAGTACAATAAGACCTGGGACAATGAGTGGGTCAGAACAAAGGGAAGTACTTAGACAATAAGTACAATAGAGAATCCAGAACAAAGATGATATCATGGTGACATCACAATAAAGATATAACAAAAGCATAGTCCAAAAGTGTTACAATCAAGCCAGATTGTTTGGGACAATGTTGGGAATCTGGGTGTAAGGTGACAGGAGATAGACTAAGCCTGGCCCAAGGTCAAGTGATTGGTTCTTCTGCCACTGCCATGTCTCCACTGCTGGCATTTCATGTATGCTTGCATGTCCAATAAGGTCTTGGGACCCCCCAAACCATCCAAGTACTATCAGCCTGATAAGATCGACGTTTTGTAAGCTACTTCACATGAGGTCACATTGTCAAAATTGCTCGGATCTCCTTGGATTCAACTGGTTAGTACTGACTGCCCTGCCAACTGTAGTATAATTGCATAAGTACAGGTGGGAGCGATTGAATAATCGCAGACTTCTCATGTGCTTGGTGAGAATGGACTGCTCTACCACAACTCAACTTCAACCTCTGAAATCTCTACTTTTAAATATTGTTTTGTGTCATTTCTATTATATAACTTACTGTAGTAAATAACGCGTAAACAACGTGTTTCGTTGTGGAATGTGAGGGGATTGGAATGCGAGGGAGGGGGGACACATCCTCCTCCTCCTCCTCCTCCTCCTCCCATGTACTCTTGTCTGTGACACTGTAACTCGAAGCTTGAAGATGTGTGAGGCACGATCACAGATGGGACTGAGGTAGCAAGGACCAAGGAGGGCCTTAAGCAGCAAGACGACTTGTGGGGGGACTTTTGTAAGGTAGTCGAAATCACATATCATTTCCCTATCCACCATCGCAAGACTGGGAGAGAATGTGTAAGGCGTTGGTCACTTATCTCCCCAATTATGATTAATCATATGTACAGTAATAGAACAGCCCTACAGTGGAGGGCTTCGTGTAAGTACACTACGCATTTCCTTCCATGCTCCGATCACATTGATCATTGAGCCTTTGACTTCCTTCACTTGACATCTATGTCGTCATCTCTCACCCATCCCGTCATCCCTCACTCACCCAAGCCTGGCACTCTGTCACATGCAAACTGACTCTGGATGTCACGATTTTCCCTATCTTTCCCTTGGATGCCTTTGTTCTTTACTTCTCATTCCTGTGCCCCACCTTGATATGCCCATAACTCCTTACACACCCAACCATTTCTGATGACTCCTTCGCTGCACGATACGTCTTTACACCCCCTTCCTAGTATATTAAAGTTCACGGCGCTCCGCTCTCAGGTGACTTGTTCAGAACCCTGCGCAATCACCCCTTATGATACGCCTTTGTTCCATTTCTGTTACGATCGGACTCATATTACGATACGAGAGTTGAAGTGAACGCTTACTATACGGTTATGACTACGGTAGTAAGTAGGAATTAGTCATGGACAGTAGGATCAGTCAGCGTGTTGTGTTAGCATGTGATTGCTAGCATGACTCATTACTAGGACAGCAGTAGTAGGGTTCGAGCTATTACTGCTAGTAGTCATTACGTTCGAGAGGAGCTTTAAAGCTACCTCTTCAATATGTATAAATAGTGGGCTGTGAAGACCAAGATGCGCTATCTTGGTCTTCTTCTCAAATACCACTCTATCACCCGTCTTCTGGACAAAGGCTTTCCGAGCCTTTCTGGTGCTCCGCACTCTCGTCTTGACCTTCGAGTCTAAGACTCTGGCCCTTTCGACGCATCAAGTCGGAGTTGCCTTGGTATTATTAGGGCGTATACTGTGGATCGCCTTGGTGGTATTCTACGGGATTACCGAGACCCTGCGCACATCAAATCGATCAGCTAAGTCGTGAACGCCTTTGCCAGAGTTCTAGTCGAACTAAACGCTGTGGTAGCGTTACATTAAGACCAAGATAGCCAACCGTGGCGTTCACTACAAGGGATCAGTGGAGAAACTTCCGAACCTATACCCTCGAAACCAGAGGAGAACGATCAGTGCCGCGACGATTCCTAGGCGCAGCTAGGTGGAGAGAATATCGAGGAGATACCGGCTATTTCGTAGACTTCCCAGGAGAAGCAATCAGATACCGACCAGTTGAGTTCAACTACTCCAACTTCTGCTGGACGGAGATTACGTGGAACCCCATAGACAACCAGTGGGACATTGTTAGACCAGCAGGAAGACACTACCGTTGCGACATTGACTCCAGAGAACTTCACGGAGACGATTGGGGATCACTAGACGGTGACAGTAGCAGCAGCGAAGAAGAAGAGGTCCCCAGAGAACGTGAACCCTCGGAATCAAGCCACGAAGAGCCAGCAGAAGAACACACGGCCACAGAAAGCGAAATACGACCAGGAACAGGAGACGACTCAAGCCTGTTGGCACACATAGCTGAGTCACTACACATTACAGTACCAGAAGAGATTCATATCCGAAGCCCCATGGCCACCGCAACCGAAACACATACAATGGAAGAAGCACTACGCATCAGAGAAGAAGCCGAAGCCATCCTCAACCCTATCAACCCCGGCACCGGACACCGAATGACGGCTGACGACGCAGCCCTTTTTAGAGCAATAGGACCAGACCACCCGGATCCACCAGAAGGACCACCACCACCGCCAGGGGGACTCCCAGGGGGATTCCCCGGCCAAGGCCCGACCGGAGGAGGATTCCCAGGAGGAGGTCGACCACCGAACGGAGGAGGACCTCCGCCAGGAGGACCCCCAGTCGGAGGACCCCCAGGAGCAGGACACGGGTCGGATAGACTATCAGGTGAACCCCCGACCGTATTTGATGGAGAACGTACTAAATACGAGGCATTCCTCACACAATGGCATGTGTACTGGGGAATGAACCTGGACGCCCCCATCATGCAGAATGAATACCGCCGATCCCTCCTCTTCCTGGGGTACGTCAAAGGGGTCAACGTCAGCGAATGGACACTGTCCATCCTCGAATGGCTCAATCGGGAAGTACGACGAGGAGTAAGCCAATACTCCCAAACCTTGTGGAATCATGTGGCAACAGAATTCGCCAAACGATTCTCAAACATACTAGAGGAGGAACAAGCGCAAGCAGAGTTGCAAAAGGGAATCAAGATGACAGGAGAGGATATTGACGCGTACGTAGTCAAGTTTGAGCAACTAGCCAGAAAAGCTCATTATAACCTGAACGACCGACAAACTATCGACCGGTTCACCGCGGGACTGCCCCGAGCCCTATTCATGAAAGTCTACGAATTGGACGAACCGCACACGTTCGAAGACTGGAAGAGGTGCGCGCTACGAAGGCAAAAACAGTACATACATATGAAGGCACGCATCGACAACTTCAAGACAAAGACACCACCATCATCCGCCCAACCTCGATGGAGACCGCAACCCCCGAACTGGGGACCACCGCGAGGACCCCCCCCTCCTAGATATGACCCAAACACAATGGACACGTCGGCCGATAGAACTCGCGCCCGAGTGGCGGAAGTCGGGGACCCCAATAGACCATTTATCCCAAGACCCCAACGGGGTGGATATGGAAGAGGAGGAGGGCCCCCACCTTGAGACATGAGGACAGTCGTCTGCTACAACTGTAACCAGATGGGACACTTCTCACGAAACTGCCCACAGCCACGCCGTCGAGCAACTACCAGCCGAATGGCAGATACGGACTACTACGCTCAAGAAGAGCCGTCCACACAAGCTAGAGCGGCAAACACGGCCCCTCCGCAACAACGAGCAAAGGATTGGTTGGCCAGAGTAGCAGGAGAAACGGATGACGTAAAAG